>CADDXX010000492.1:568199-626234 GCA_902810485.1 Alauda arvensis
TAGTTACTCTCACTGTTCTGTGGAGTTGTCATGCAAAATTTACATGTGATCATGTAGTGTTTTGCTGTGATGTATTGTTAGTTGAATAAAAACAATGTAATGATCATAATAGTAGAAATCACATGGCTTTCCCTTTAAAAAGGGGAAGAGGAATTTAACCTGAGGGAATGAATTAAGTGRGCCTTTTGAATAACAGAAGGAACATAATATGTCCTTTTGGTTACGTAACCTACATTTTATCTTGATATTGTTCAGATGCTGAAAAGCTGTGAGGAATTTGAGTATCWGCTCAGATGCTGTGATGGGCAGAGAACTGTATGCCCTAAGTTCTGCTACAACACTTCAAYGCATTCAATTCTCTAACTTCTGTCCATTTGTTAATGTTTGTGTTTAAAGGTTTGTCTGTAGGTTGCTTTTAACTGTGTAATTCATGGAGTGCTTGGAATAAGACAGTGTAAATTCTCTTTATCAGCAGTTATRCAGAGCAGGTGTTTGGTGCAGTGGAGCAGTGACTGACATTGGAGGCAGGAGGGCTCCTTTTGTGCTGCCCTGCTTTCCCCCATCTTGGTGACTTGGCAGCTGCATTGTTCTGGGCCTTGATGTAGCACAGCATCTGATAACTGTGTCTGTGCTTATCAAAAAAAGTTTTTTCTTAACATAATTTTTAAAGATTTCTTATAAGGCAGATAAACCCGTTCAAAGTGGTTAACTGATAGCTTGGGCTGCTCCTTGARGAACTGATCATGATAGAAACTAAGTATTCTGTCATGTCATTGGCAGAGTAAAAAGTTCAAAAAGATTATATGTGTCAAAAATTATTTTTGGTTTGTTAGAACTGCTCTTTGGTTGTCTGTCATATTAGTGTAGAAATAAGTGATASAGAATCATTTGGTCTGCTTGTCTTTTGCAGGAGTTGCTCACGTGCTGTGAAGAAGGTAAAGGTGAGATTAAGGATGGCCTGGAGGTGATGCTTAGTGTGCCAAAGCGAGCCAACGATGCCATGCACCTCAGCATGCTGGAAGGTAGGATTCAAGCTGCCTTTCCAATTCATTGTGTGCTGCAGATCAGCTTTGTTTCATGAACATGTTCTCTTCTCYGGGTTTGTATTTTTCTAGTGTTTTGGCAGGGCTATATAAGATGCAMATTTATTTAGGAAAATGAATTATTACAGATAGCTGATACAGTTTTATTAATTTAAGTGTTCTTTCACCTTGATCTATAGTTGGGCCACTGCAGATTTGAAAAACATGTAGGCTAGTGAAGTAGTCCACTACTCACCCAAAATGCAGTAGGTGAYTGGTCRGATAGGCTGGCTTTRGCTGCATTCTCCCAGCAGTATCCTKAGCTTCCTTGTATGAGGCACATAAGTGTATTATTTGTGATTTTGCTGATTTATGTATCAAATAATTGTCGCCAAGAAGTTTGTCYTTTTCACATCTGTTTGCTGCCTGTTCCATAACAGACTCCTGGTTGACATGAAATCTTTCTTCTGGCAGTAAAATGTCAGCATAAGCCAATTTAGCCCAAGCCTAAGCCAGCATAATCATGTTCATGGCAGACAGTGGAGTTTGGATTTAATGCATCTATGTGCTTAGAACAACTTCCTGCCAAAATCTGTTTTGCAATTGGCATGTTACCATGTTATAATAATGCAATCATACATTTTGTAATAACAATGTGTTTTTCTTGGGCATTCAAATTTTTTGAGAAAAAAAACAGGGCCCTCCTTACTCTGTGGTTGCTGAATACTCTTAAGAGCTTCTTGTCAATATACCTTTTCTTCCCCTCTGCTTTMTKATAGYAGCATGCAGCTTGTTGTGGAATTTCCARTATTGTGCTTGTTACTGTAAAATTTGCCTTGATTTGTGATCCTTGGTCGTATAAATACTCTGAATCCTGGATTTTAAACAGTAAAGGTGTTGGTCAGTTTAAGGATCAGTTCCAAATGCTTGTTCAGGAGGTGGTCTTAGTATAAAGGCTGACCAGCTTTGGTAATAATCTTTTAACACTGGGAATGTGACTCTGGAGAATATCCTAATCTTTTACATAAGTTGGTTTTACAACAAATAATTTGTGCATTGTTGAGTTATCCCATGTTGGACAAATATAGTGAGTGAGCACATTTCCTCTTTATGGCTCTGGAGGATTTTGAATGAATATCCTGGCAGAACTTGCCTCTCATCCTCTCCATGCTGTTGCCCTGTTCAGAACATGAGAACTGGCCAGCAGTATCTATTTAAAATAGGTTTTGATGCCACTCAGAAGAGTATGGCAGGCARTTTTTGTTATCCTCCAGCTCTAAAGCTGTGTATTAAACTGGAAGAGCATTTACTTCCATTAAAATGGAAGTAAAATTGTTGATATTCTCAACCTTCGTTGTCTTTTTCATTATGTCTCAATGCAAGTGATCCAACTGGCAATTACTTTACTCTGGATCAATTCTGGCATGACCAATGGCAGGCTGATTGTATGCCAACAGCTCCAAGCTGCCATGTTTTCCCATCCYCAGTTGGAACACATTTCTCTGCTCTTTGCCCACATAGAGAAGGTGTACCTCCAGAAAAGGTGGYATTTGGGAGCTTGCCACTCCCAGAAGAACCTGATGTGCTCTGTGTCTTTGCAAGTTGCTTGCTTTCTACAGTGGCAGAAACCTCATAAGAGAAATCATTTTCATCACAGAAGCTGACAAAGACAGATTTGTCATTTGTTGGTAAAATACTGCCAGAAGAGTTGATTAAGTTCTTAACAGTTGGATGTCTAAATTTAGAAGTGCATTTGAGCTGCAGTTACATTTAGTGTTTTGCAGTGTTAAAATCAAGTCTTGTTCTTAGTATTGTTTTCTTGGAATCTCATCTTTTGGAAGTTGTGTCAGGGAGAAAAAAATCATAGTTTAATGAACAGAAGCTGTGCTTTTTATGTTACTTGTATTACCAGCTTTTCATGAATTTTTCTCTCCGTTTTTAGGCTTTGATGAAAATATAGAATCTCAGGGAGAGCTCATCCTTCAAGAATCCTTCCAAGTGTGGGACCCAAAAACTCTGATTCGGAAGGGAAGAGAGAGGCACCTTTTCCTTTTTGAGATGTCCCTGGTTTTCAGTAAAGAAGTAAAGGACTCGAGTGGAAGGAGCAAGTACATYTACAAGAGCAAACTGTTTGTAAGTATGGGAGAACAACCAATCATATTTACAAAATTGCCTAGATTAGGCTTCAACTAAGCTCAGGTGATTTAAGTGTGCCTGAAAAACTTGAACAACTATTACAGAGCACTAAAAGAGCAAGCTTGGAATGTATTGGCTGAATCTTGCTGCTTTGATGTTGTCTTGCTTTTGAGGCAAAGGATAGGCTCAAAGCAACTRCTGAAGGGTACGTGTCAGTCTTGGTGTGTCAGGTCAAGTGAAAATGAATMTTGGGCTGGACTGGTTTTGTCTTAATTGTGTGTTGATTGCAGATTGTTTAACACTTATTTGTATAAAGCAGAAGAATGGAACGAGTTGATGAACTGCCTTCATCTTTCTTATTTACTRTTGCTGTTAAGGATTTGTTTTAGTGAYTACACCTACTGATKGGGGAAGGCAAGAACTTTGTTTTGGAAAAGTTCATTTCAGAATGTTCACTGAGACCACTAGTCTCACAATAAAATTCTGCAAATAGAATGATACTACTTATGGTCTACTGAAAGSATATAAAAGTGGAAATGTTTTTTCTTCCCATCTGAAGAAAAAAAAGCGCAAAATCTCCACTCTTGCTTTCCTTATCTCTAGCATGTGTGCTTTACAAAACTCTGGAATTCGCATCCTTACCTTCCTATCTTGTTGCGTGACTTGAGTGAGAGCAATATTCACACTCYATAAATTTAGGTAGCCAAGACAGTCTCTCCTGGCTTGCTCTGCATCTATAGAAGGCAAGATTAGCTTYTATACAAAATAGTTCAGAGCAAGTACTTGAAATTACTTCCCAGAATCACACTCTAGAAAACATTWTTCTTGTATTGATCCTGTTGGGATATATAACTAAGTCTAGATGGTAAAATACTGAGTCKTTTCTCCATGCTTCTCTTCCTTTTTCTTCATTCATTCCCTCTTCCTACTTCCATGTCCAAACTGGTAAAAYAGGTTAGTGGAAAAACCCCCCTCTTTTTTCCCATATCTTTCTTTGCATTTTCTGTCACTTCATTTCCAGCACTTGCTTTCCTTTCTGATACTAAATAGCTAGCAGGTAWCATAGCTGCAGCTGTTTGTTGATCACACCTTTCTTTGGTGCTCTTAAGAACCTAAAATAAAAAAAATWWWAAAAAGCTGGTRTATTGCAGAATGTTAATAGCTGCCAAGGGATATGTGGGAGAGGCGACAGAACTGAAAAATCAGTCCTGTAAAATTGTCGTGTTAGTTCCTCTGGCAGGAATTAAGTAATAGCCTWAGGTCTTAGAGAAGCTGATGGAAATCTTGAAGACTCTCTTTGTACCTCATTTTTAAARTACAAGGATTCTTTTTGTTGTCATATTCTATCTGGCATAATATCCTGTAGTGCAGCTTATTTATATAGCAGCTCTTAYATTTCATCTCTCAGTTTGATCTTTAGAAAAGGCATGTGTTAAAAGCATGCATGCTGATTTGAGCTAAAGATCTTTTTTGTATGCTATCCTGTGACTTTTGGAAGGTGGCTTTACAAAAATGAGGTCCTTCTCTTTGCTTCAGGCATGATGACCATCAGGGTTTCCCCAGCACAGGATACTCAGTGGCATGWTATATTCATGAGTGGCAGAATGTGTTAATGAACTCCTTTGGCAAGAGTTTAAGTGTCCAAGAGCAAATGCCTAAGGAGGGCTGTGGGAAAAAAGGCAAGCAGGTATCACCTTGACAGAACACTCTCCCAGTCCCCAGTAACTGKCWGTTTGGGAGCTTCCTMACCTCAGTGYTGTTTCCATGCATCCAGTAACCCACAGTGATTTCTGTTCTGTGACTTGTGGCATTGCCAGTGTCCTTTGCAGAGAGCAATGTTGCTCATCTGCGTATTGGGCAAAGAGAGTTGTGTATGGAAGGCTAGATGTTGGGATGGGATTATTTTAGAAGAAAATAAAAAAACAGAAAAACTTTCACCCACCAAAACAAAACACAAACAAACCCAAGTTGGCATCCGAATGAGACAAAGAATCTTAATTGAGGTGTTGGGAATCCAGCATCTCCTGTGTTGAAGTGTGTGTGTGCTAATGGTCATGTGTATGAGGGGAAAAATACAGCTTCTAATTCATATGAGAATACTTAGCAGCTGTTGGGGAGTGAGGGTTCTTTTAGTTTRAGCTGTATTTCTTAGTTTATTAATTTTTTTGGAACAGAGCCTGTATGAATTGTTTCAAGTGGAAGCCAGCTCACGTAAGTGAGATGTTGTCAGAAGGTGAAAACATTTTGGATGATAATTAGCTATTAAGGTCTGACATTAGAGTATTCCCAAAGACTGCTCACGTAGTTGTCTCATAAAATTCTTTTCTTTTTTTTTTAATTCTTTAATTCTTTAGAATTTTTAAAAAATTCTTTCTTTTTTTATTTCCCTCTGAAACATGAAATAATTCAGAAATGCAGTTTTCTGCATTTCTGAATTATTTCATGTTTCAGGGGGAAGGAAGCACACTAGGAAAGGCTCATTTAACATAAAAGAAACCAAAGTTTTAGAAGATACCAAGAGAATTCTTAAGCATATCTTATCTGAGAGAAAGCATAAAAATCAGTAAATAGTGAGTGTTCTCCAATGGAAATGAASAGGGAGAGAAGCCAAAACTTACTTTTTGCCAAGAATCTTCTTTTGAGTTATAAGGCTTTTACTGTTAAGTCCAAAAACTAAAATAAGCAATTTRGTATTGGTTTATTGTCACTTTATAGAAAAGACTGTTAAGCTTGCAGCTCTTCCTTTYTTGAAGAGACTTCACCACTGCCACCAGAATAAAGGGTTCTCTGGCATATGAGTTAGCCTTAAGAGTCTGAAAAGCTCTTTAAATAGCAGTGCTCAATTTTGTAGATTATTAGCATGCCTTTGTGGCCTCTGAGGAAAAATGCTACATGGTCCTAACAAATTTTTCTTAATTCCAGACTTCAGAACTGGGTGTCACAGAACATGTAGAAGGAGACCCCTGCAAGTTTGCTCTATGGGTTGGAAGGACACCTACTTCAGACAACAAAATTGTTCTCAAGGTAATTTTAGCAAATGYGCTTTTAGTCTGTAGCAAGTCTTGTTGTTGGTATTTGTTGGGAAAGCAAGGAGTGATTTCCTGCTTTGAGAGGGACAGATGCTGACAGATAATTTTCGTGTTTGCAGAGGTGACTTGACAGTAGAGGGGGATCTTTGTAGCCTACTGAAGGATTAGACAAACCTGCTTTGCCAGATCATAGTAGGGAGAGGTTTGATCCCATGGACTTCCATAAGCTTGAAGACTTCAGCAATAAGCTGACAGGGACCTGGTGCCACAAAGAAAAGGTGGCATCMGTGTTACCTTTCACACTCAAGTCATCGCTGCTTGTTGGCTGTTTTTCATGACCCATATTTTTATGCCCARAACAAACACTGCAAAAGATTTTTATGTCTTTCTGTGGACTACTAGTTTTTCTGAAGCTACTTACCTTTGGAAGAAAGTGCATGTAATGCCTATAAACTTTGTGTCTGGGCAAGTTTCAGGTGTCAGTAGTGCTCTTTGCCTAGCTAGAAGAATAGCTAAATCAATGTTTTCTGTGATTATGGTGTGTAACCTGGGATTCCTTCTTAACTGAAGAACCTGTTTTGTAATATCTTACTAATAGCTAACAGGTAATTTRGCATATTTTGAGGAGCTCTGTTGAGCTCAAACAAAGTTAATCTTCCCATTATATAGGTTAATACACTATATTGTTTGTAATTTCATATATATTTATAGTGAATACTCAATAATGTCACTTAAAAATGGCCTCTCYAATTTACATGTCATTAATCAAATCCGTATCTTTCCCTTACATTAGCTTTCTGGCAACAGTCAAGGAATGCAAGGAAATTAAATGTRACATTAAACATACTAGATTTTCCTWCAGTTTTAATGTTCCCATAATTCCACAGACAATGCTTTGCAGCCTGAAATGATCCTCCCAGGGCAGAGCAGAATAAGAGATTTTAATTAAGGAYTTTCTACATAAGATGTCTTTAAGATGTTTATGTTCTGTGCTTTACTTAGTGCATAGGATATTTAGAAAACTTCTATGATACATTGAGCTCTTCAGCAATTTTGTGGACTTTGTTTGGTTCTGAAGGCTGGAAACAAGCACTTCCTTACCTCATTAATATTAGAAGTAAATTCTGTGTAAAACTAAATAAAAGATTTTTGTAAAGGTTATGTTTAGCTTCTTTTCCTAGATGTTTTTGTTTGTAAAAGAAAACAAAATTCTTTTTCCTACCTGTCCATCTGTTCCTACAATTTTCTTCATCCCTTTAGAATTKCTGGTTATTATATATTTATAAWATATTAAATATTTATAATATATTAAATATTTATAATMTATTTGAAGCCAGTTGTTTCAGGAGACAGCAATTAAGGGAAGTAGTATGTAATTAAGGAAATGATATATAATAATTTCTTTAGATCTGCAATAATATTTAGTAGCATTTCAGGTGCAGGGTTAAATTGGACTAAGCAATCAGATTACAAGTCAGGCAGGTGGATATCAAGTAATTTCTGGAGTATTAAAAAATAGATATGTTGCAGGCAGTAATTAAAATACAATCCCTAAATTAGCTTTCTGCCTCGAGATATGTATCAGAAAGYGGGAAGAGTAATACATGAAATGTGTTGACACAGTGTATGTCTTGCAGTAAAAGTTAACTTTTTTGCCACTTCTAGTTTATTATTATTGTTTCAAGTTAGAATTAACCTAAAATGTAGAATGAATTTAAGATACCATTATTCAGGATCTTACAACTGGAATTCTCCAAGTCAATCCACCCTGCCTCACATGAGATGCATACAGGGCTTTAGTCATCAAGTTACAAAAGTAAACTCTGAATTAARGTTAAAATGTTTTTTAAAATATCAGTATTAATAATTTTGAGAGGTATAAAAAAGTAGTGTTGGTGATTCAAAATTAGAACAGCCAGCTAGAATTTCCTTTTCTCTGTTCAGGTTTTCAGAAATTTTTCGCCAAGTCATTCTTTATGCATTCCTCTTTGTGTTTATTAGCTGAGTGTATGTGTGGATCTACTCAGCCATAATGGTCCATTGTGGGGGTTTTGTTTCTTTTGCATATCAAAGGCATCCAGTATAGAGAATAAACAGGACTGGATCAAACACATCCGGGAAGTGATACAAGAAAGGACTATTCATCTGAAAGGAGCATTGAAAGAGCCCATCCACATTCCCAAAACTGCACCAACAACAAAACAGAAAGGAAGAAGGTAAGTAGTATTTCAAATAATCAGAGATCTCTAAGTACACAACAGTGCTSTTTCCTCTGTAGTGCTGCATTTTGAATGACTTTCAGTGAACTGGACAAAAGCAAGAGTCATTTTGTCCGGCTTTATCTTATCATTATTTTACAGTTTCCTGCAGTGCTGAATTTGTTGAGATTTCTGYTCTGAACAATCTCTGACTTGTGTAAATGAGCCATTACAGAAGGGAYTTGGAACTGCAGTACAGGATAGCTGTACATTTTAGACTGTTGCATTTCTGYGTGTGTTACTCATGTCCTTGGTTTTCCTTTTATGAAGCTTGAAATGTGTGACCAAGTGTCCTCCTTGCTAGCTTTGGCTAGGTGACTGTGCAAATTTGTTGCCATGTTTATGGCTCACTGGTTGTTGCCTTAATTCTGCATGATGTATATCTTGCAAATTAATCTCTTCTCTTACAGCAGAGAGCAGAGTATTAAGAAATGAGTATTTGATTCTTGCATCAGTTAMTTTGGTGTTTGTTGCCACACTGGGAGTGTCTCACTTCTTTAACTAACATGTTACAAACACAGTACTACTCTTGTAATAAAAATTGAATTCTTTGCAGAGAYGGTGAGGACCTGGACAGTCAGGGAGATGGCAGCAGCCAGCCTGATACTATTTCAATTGCCTCACGAACYTCCCAGAACACGCTAGACAGTGATAAGGTAAGTTTCCCTGGCACTGCTCTGTGCTGAGAGCACATCATTCGTCCCTTAGTGTGAATTAGCACCCAAGATTAGTCCTTAGTACCTTCAGAGAAGAGGCGTGGAAATGCGCAGTCTCTTAAAAATAGCTCTCTGCAATACAGAAAATACCTTGATACCATGGGCGAGCAGGAGTGATTGTTTAAATCTAATAGGTCATGAAGAGATTATGTTCATGCCAATTTGAAACCATTTTGGTTTCTCTGTTTCCCTCTGTTCTGTAGTTTGCTCAAGGATTTGAACCCAGTTTGAAATGAAAGTTTTATTTTCCATAAAATTTGATAGTGATGCACAGAATTTTTCTTGATGTTAATCTCAGGCTTCCTGAAAGCATACCATCTGCTTTTCATGTTGGCTTCAGGCTGGTGATTGCCACAGAGTTACTGTTGTAAAGGAGACATACTCTCCAGTGTTTAAGGGGTATGTTTCTGCATGAAAGCTGATGGAATCATCCAGAAGTAACCCACAAAAATGTCATTTTGTACTAGTACTGGTGTGCTGGTGTTTCCTTTCCTCCAGCTTTTGATGACTTTTGATGACTTTTGCTTTGCTGTCTTATTCTTAGCATTCTTACATAACTATTTAGGGATTTAAAGATTGAGTTTTGCCTATAGATTCTGGCTGGGTCATAAGAATACACCATACGAATACACAGCCAGAGTTTCCCCTGGGTGGAAGAAAGATAAGTCTCAAAAAAAAATTTTTTTTTCTAAAGTGTGTGTGTTACTTGGAATTTAAACAAGARTTTTGGCAAGTGAGAAGTGTTAGGTCCCTGGAGGGAGGCAGAGGTGGATAATCAAAGTTGATCAAACAGAAGACTGAATTAAAACACTGAAGATACCTAGCAAATTGCTTGAAAGTTTGGTTAGGGATTCCTGGTCTATTACCTCCTTGTGTAAAACTGTTCTGATGAGCCATTCAAACTATGCAGATAAGTAACCAGTATTCTTCAGGGCAGCCAAGTGAATAGGTTCTCAGAATAATATTTTGACAATTCCCACCATCACGTAAGCTCAGTGAGTTTCCTGTATTTTCACATGTCGCTCAAACTCTGTAGTTTGATTCTTCCATGTAGAGAAGCAGACAGGAAAAGGGAAATACTAGGTGCTTAGATTCCTCTTGTATTTGTCAAAAACAGCCTTTGTTTTGACTGTGATTTGTACTGATGTTGGTCTATAGCTTTGGTAGTGGCTTCTTCTAGAGATACCTGTGATAAAGAGGTTGGTTAGAAGAAGAACTCTTTTAAAGACTTCTGTTTTGCTGTCTTATTCTTAGCATTCTTACATAACTATTTAGGGATTTAAAAAGATTGAGTTTTGCATGCTAGCAAACGGTTCTTAAGAGAAGAGTTTAGGCAACCTGTGACACTCAGAATCAAGACATGTTCTCTGTGATTTGCCTGGTTGTTGTGATGCCTTGGGAAGGCTGACCTGGAACAGAGACTGGACAGAGGTAGAGAATAAAGCAGATATTTGTTGAAAGGCCTCCAGGTACACCTTGGGCATGACAAGAGCCTGACCAGSCCTACACTCAAGGTGGACTCAGAATGGTCACAAAAAGGACCTCCAGTCATGTGGTCTTACACTTTTATAAGTTTTGGTCTATTTGCATTTTGGGGTTTAATTGTCCAATTACAGCTTCAGGTTKTGAAGTCCTGTCACCCTGAATTTTTAAGCATTTTGTAAATCATATTTAGAGTCAGGTTCTCAGGGTCTGTACRTAAACAACAGGTGTTGTTTTTCCAAAGAGCTTTAATGTTTACATTCTTTTTGGTGGGATGGATTTTCTTGACAAGCATTTGTATTAGCCAGTGTGAGTGTAGAGGTGGAAGCTTTCTTCACCAGTCTTTGCCTSTTTCTTTTTTGGGGATATATATCTGAAGTTCAGAAGTAAAAGGTTTTTTTTCCCTGTRGTGACCGCTCTGCGTCGTGGTTATTTTGTGCAGCTGTGTGACAACGTCCCATCCTTCTTGTTTTCTCCCTTCAGTCCACCGTTGTTTATGCTTTTGGGTCTGAAAGTTGTCCTTGGTTTTCRGCAAGGAAAGGATTAGTTTTGTCCACCTACTCTGTGAAGAGAACTCACTAGCACTTAATAKGAGGCTCAGAACTACRCCYGAAGCAGCACAGAATCTGAAAAACATGCAAGCAAAACTTAAGGCATCAGTTGGCTGAGACATCAGGCTGTGTGCATGGAGGCTGGGGGTGATGCAGTGCAGCCCTGCTGTGCAGAGCCATCACCTTTCTGCACCTGTTTGTGCCGCACTGTTCGCTGGGTGTTCCTGGTGCCCTTCACAGTAATATTTCCTGGGTCACGTGGGAATTGCTGAGAAAGGTGGCCAAGTAGAATGCCCTCAGGATTGTTTTCCAGTCTGACATGAGGAGGAGTCTTGCCAACAACCTGTTCAACAGGAGTTGTAAGTTAAAACAAGGAGGAAGGGAAGGAAGGAGAAATGGGAAACACTTTTCAGTATTTTCCTGACAAATTTGATGTGTGATTAGTGACTATAGTGTTCTTTTTAAAGTATTTTTGAGATCTTGCATTTGTGTATAAAATTTTTGTTAGACTTTTCTTTGYCAGGAAAAACAAGCTGATGACTCCCTGGCAGTTACTTGTGCCATGTGTTGTATGTCCAAAGAAAGAATTTACTGTTATGCGCTTCTAAAAAGTGTGYGAATTAGCAGTGTAGCTTTGTTAAACATTTCTGTTGTATGCTTTGGTTTGCTGAATACATTGAGAAAATCTTAAATCCATTTAAAAAACCAAAAATTATTAAGGAAGTAATCAACTTGGATTATCCACCTCTACCTCCCTCCAGTAACAGGAAGGTGGCCAGTGAAATCTCTWGGGTGTCTTAACACCATTGCTGAGTCTGAAGTAATCTCTCACTTTTGGGTGTTGAAAATTCATTAGCTGCAGTTGACTTGGGGTTTAAAATCAACTCTCTTTTCTTAGCCTAGAAGCTTGAAGTGTGTGTGAATGTCTTACAGAAACGAACTAAAACAGTTGTACAGATTTAAAGTGCTGTTGATGTGGTTAGCCRGAGGAAACAGTGGAACTCCTTGGTCAAATTTTGGAGCATGTAGCTAACTGAGATGGAATTCCAAATCGAGAAATATTAAAAATATCAAGTAATTAAAACCAGTAATAATTAAGTAGTAGAAGTGTTTAGTGCTATATTACTTATTAAGCTCTTGCTGARCATTTTTCTGTTCATGTGTATCCATTATTGAGATTGAGAAAAGACAAAAAATATCAAACATGTCATATTAATCAGCAGCCAAGTAAAACCATTCTTTYACTTCCTCCAATTATATGTTTAGACAGTTCACTCTTTTAAAATAAATGTTTTGGTTAGAAGTGCTAAACTGTTATACAGGGAGTATATCAAAAATGAAATATTTTATCCAAATGTCAATAATCTTTCTCACCTCCTCAGAGATATACTTTGAAAGAGCTGAAAATCCTTAACCTTGATAATAAGTGGTTGAATATTGTCCAGATGAACTTCTTTCCTTGCATCCTGTTTTCTAACATAATTGGAATTGCCATAACAACAACGAATAACTTCATGATTTGTGGTTGGTTTTTTTTTCTCCACCCTTACATTTTGGGCTAGAATATTAACTTTTGATTGTTGGCTCCACTGTTGCAATGCTGCTTTTCAGTAATGGCTRGGATGATGCAATAGACCATATGTTTATAAAGCTGACACTGACATCCTTCCCAGCTTCACGCCATCTGAAAACTGTGTTGGAAGGCAGAATTAGAATTCAGAATAATCTTGGCAATGGGAAAAATTAACTGGCAAAATACTGTGCCATTTGATAGGAACGCATTTGAGGTTATATGAATAGGTGGAAATAGTTAAATACTAATGAAAACAGTGAGAATCTTGAACAGTTATTGAGAGGATGATTGAGAAGCTACAGAGGCTCACAAGGTATTTATTATTTAGCTGTGTGATGCATCTGGGAGGGCAAGGAAAGCAGCAGTATATTGGCTTGTAGAAATGGGATGYTGAGGACACAAATCCTCATTCTTTACTCAGAATTCGTAAGGCTTGCATTAGGTACTGCATGCAGTTTTGAGTACAGAATTTCGGAAAATCAGTGGTCCATTGGAAGAATTCTGAGGGAAAGAAGAAAAAGATTGATTAGAAGTCTACTTAATGTAACTTAAAGGGCAAGGTAAAGAATAGGGGCTAACAAGTCTAAAGGGAGAAAAAAGGCAGGAGGAAGRACTTCAGGTCTTCAAGTGGGGAAAAAGGCTACCATACAGAGTTACTAAACAGTCTTTTACCTATGTTTTAAGTGGATGGGATAAATTAAAGGACTTATTTTTAAAAAAGATGGCAATAATACTTTTTATGAGTATGAAAATGTGAAATCCTGGAGCAGAGTAATTGTGAAGGCTGGGGAATCACCATAACTGGCTTTCTTGGAGAACAGTTTGGATAACTGTTAAGGATTCACACAAGTGTGGTTGATCGTGCTCTAGAGGAAGGGAAAGAAGTGGACTAGATAATTTAAGATCCCTTTCAGGCCTTTCTTTTCTTATCATGGGTTGTATGTTCATATTGCAAGACATGCTGAATTTTGACATCAATAGCACTGATCCAACCTGAAGCATTGGAAGGTATAATGGAATCTGGAGTGAAATACAGTGTTTTTGAGACAGAAATTTCTAGTCCATCAAAGCATCTCAGTTTTCTGCAGGAGTCCTCTTATTGGACCCTTCTCAGTAAATATTTTGCCCTTCACCTTTCACAGCATTCCTTCATTCACATTCTGTGTATGTGTAGCAAGCATTTTTGGTGGCTAACAGATAAAAGAGATTCTTGGACAATTCCTTTGGCTTTTCATCAGCCTCATCTGATTTTTAACATTGTCTTTTGAACTGGATCTTGTGCACAGGAAATTAAATAGGGAAGCTGAAGGAAACAATGTAGGTCTGATAGGCTTTTTCCATGCTTCTATTCAGTGATCTGGTAGAAACATGGAATAATGCAAACTAGTATTTTGGTGTCTGAGAACATGAGAGGCTTTAAGAAGAAGAGCTGTCACAGATTGCTATCCTAAATAGTAGGAATCATGCTAGCTGCTGTGGGTGGTCAGTAGAGCAATATTTTATTTTTAAGGAATTGTCTTTTGTGCCCAGCTGGTATCACTTTGTATTACTGTCTATGTGAAGTTGTATTTCATTTTCAAGCTTCTTTAAGCTTGTGTGTAGTTCTTTGAAAAACAGAAAAAGGGCTGAAGCAGCAGGAGGCAACCAAGTATTTAGTTCTGCCAGCTGAGTCTCCGGAAGAGAAAAGGCTTCAATCAGTAGAAAAAAATGTTAGTAAAAAAGCAGACATGGCTCTGGATACACACCTCTTTTCAGAGTTGGAAACCAAGTCTGGACAGCTACCTGGTCAAAGCAAAATGCTCTTTATTCRAGGCAGAACTTTTGTGCTGTCCCATTTCTTTTCTCCCGAAGTGCACTTGTTTCCATTTTAAAAGTGGATTAAAGATTTTCATGCTTGAAATAATTGAGAAATCTTGTTAGCTTCTCTTTGCTTTMCTTTCTTAATGTAAAATTGCCATGGAAAATTAAATTAGTGATGTAAAGGCTCTTGAAATCTGGTCAGTCGTGATGTTTGCAGATAGCGGTGGCAGATGGACTTAGTGTGGTGTCTCTGACTTCAGCAAACCTATGCTAAGAATATACTCAGCCAGTGAGTACTCTCGTGTTTGTGTCCTTTGGTTTTTTCTTTCCCTCTGCAAGCAACAGTGACTAAAAGGCCCCAGAGAGGTGAATGTAGATGGTTAACATTAATTTCAGCAACTGCAAGRCACTSTGTCCCATGATAAGCTGTTTAATTAAACCTCGTGCCTTTTTTAATCTGTAGTTCTGTTTCTGTCTGGCTTTTGTTTCTCATCTCGTCTCTGTCTCTCCAATTTCCATGTTTCAGACATAGCATCATTTGTTTTTATCACACATGATTAATTCAGTTTACATAAAAGGTTTCTTGAGATGGATGGTTACAGTATATAAAGCCTTTGTTCAACCTAAATTTGGATTTTGGTTTGTAACTCTTTTCCCTTCCAGTGCAAGTCAGTCTCCCAGTTTCTGCTGTGCCTCTTGCTCTTCCCTCCAGCTAGCCTGGAGAGCCTTCCCAAAGCTGTCCAACAACAGCTGTTGAGCAAGGCACTTAATCACAGACACTCCCTGCTGTCCAACTGCATTTCATCAGTATGAAAGATGAAACTGCTCTCAGAAAGTGTGTTACAGAGAGAAACTGAGCAATGAAACAAAGAGGAAAGAAGTGTTTCCTAACCACTACTGTAGTAGGCAGAAGGATGGGAGCTTAACCCAAAGGCAGGGAAAATGGGTAAATGCTTTTTTTGCTCAGCTCTCCAAGGTACCATATGTGTGTGCTGGGTACAGAGATCATTGTTTTTGGTGTCTTAGCAGTAGTGGAAAAGTCCTGCACTAAGTTGCATGTAACAGCATAGGTGCATGTTTGAGGGTGGTGTGGCTCTAACAACCCTGAGCAAGAAGTGTCTTACATACTATACTGAAGTGTGAATAAGTGTTGAATTTTAGTGGAATACTGGCCAGCTAGGATATCTGATTACCACATTGTCTGAAAAACTAGGAATTTTGTGTACTTTGGCCATCTGACATGGYCACTGTCAGTCTCCATTTGCTTTTTCCTTTAGCTTAATATTATACAAAATACTTAGAAAACATATAACCTGAGATCTTACTTTTTTGTTGTTTTATTAGGGAAAGGAGGAGAAAGAACAAGTGTATTACCAAAACATGTGGCCATTGCATCAGTCACAAAAAATACACCTTAATCTCTATTCGTAGGAAGTGAAGGGTCAGAAAAGTAAACACAGCACCAAAAATATGCTCCTGTAGGTATTTAGGAGGAAATATAAGGACGAGATGCAGTTTCTGGAAAGTGTCAGCTTGTTACTGTGCTTGCACTGGATGGGATATGGACTCGTGAGAAAAATTTGGTCTGGCCCTAGACACCTTGTGAAGTCATACTTCATCAGCTTTTTTGTTAGTCCCCATCAGGCATACAGATGTTTTCAATTGTTTCTGAGTTGGTCTGACAAAGGCTGTAACATAAATCAATACCAGAAGAGGGTAGTTCTTTACTTTTTCCCCTTTGCATAGCTTTGCATGGACTAAAAAAGGGAGTGTAAGGCACAGGAAACATTTGAATGAGGAAGGAGGTAACATGTTTTTAAGATGTACCCCCCCTGTAATTTGTGTATTTGTACCCTGTCCAAAGAGACAGGGTAGAAGCAATGGAATTAATTTTTACCCTGTACCTAAATGGGTACAGTCTGATTTATCTTCCTGGAACACTAGATGTATGAGGGTTTTCTGCCCTTCTTGGCCCCAGCATTCCCTCATGAAAACTTGTGCTCCTTTGTAAGCACTCACAAGCAATGCTAGGCAGTGAGATTAGCAGGCAAATATCATGGGAAAGCTCTGAAGTTACTGTTGCCCATCTGCTAGGAGTTATGTTCTGTCATTTGTTGCAGACTTGARGAAGAGAAGGTTGGAATTGTCCTTTGAGTCTTACTGGGATTTTGCTGGTTTTGTCATTTGCTCTGAAATTCTTGCTTGATAACAAATAGCATTTTCCTAGAAAAGTTTCTGTCCAGTGTTTCCATTCCAGGCTTGTAAGGAAAACTAATAAATAAGAAACAATGCAGTCCCTTATCTCCTGTTTCTGAAGCTCATGGGATGTAGCTGGCAGCCATGAAACAGTCAAAAGCAACGTGGCAGGATGTGTGCAGTGTGTTGGTGTGGCACTTGCTTCTAGAYGTGATGCAGCTGGAACTCTCACAGGGTATTGGTCCTCCTTTGTTAGTGTAGAGCATTGCAAGATTACCTCACTGAGCTGAAGGAGTTCACTGGCTTGGTYCAAAATTCACAGAAGCTGAATGTCAGAGGAGATCTGATATGAGTGTGTTGCACTGAAGCAGCCAGAGCTATAGAAATACTCACACATGAAAAACTGAAGTAGCCTGGAATGCTGTTGCCGTAAGGAAGAAGGAATTCTAGGACTGCTTGCTGAAGTTGGATGGGTACTTTGGCACTAAGCTATCTTGGGAACTTTGCAAAGTTCTGATAATAATTTTCATTTCACATCAAAGCAGATGAAACAATCAAAGRGAGGAAACTAAAGCTTAGGCAAAGTTATTCTAATGAAGTGTTTTGAAGAGGGGGAGGAAAACCCTAAGCTTGCATGCTTTTAATTCAAGTTTGTGCAGTTTTATTTGGGGAAACCAACAAAAATGTGCAAGTTGTAAGCCCACGTGAATTTTTTATTAAACAGTTAAGTATTTGGGAATGTCTTGTGAAGAACTTTACRCTGACTTTTCCCATTTTGTATGATGTGTCTTGGGTGATTTTGTGACCAATGTAAACTGCAAGTAGGGTGGGAATAAGGCAGTCAGTTCATTTGAAATAGCTACCTCTTTCTCTCTTGAATTTGAAAGATAACAAAACTCATGAGTGACRGTATTTAGTAATATCTGACCTTTTTTTTTGCTAATTATCACACATAAAATATATTCAGAAGCGGCTGCTACTTCAGCTTTTGGGATAAGGAGCAGTCTAGCAAGAAAAGCTGCTTAAATCCTCCGCCCAGCACTGTCACAAGCAGCGTGCTTTGAACAATAGGCAGAGAGACAAGCAGAGTTAGAAATCTGTTCTAAAACGCCAGAACTGCCTGGTTTTGAAATGCTCTCTTCTTGATGTGGAAAGCCCCAGAAGCCTGCCATCTCATCCAAAACACAAATCCTGCCAGCAGTCCTAAATAGGTAACGGTGCGTGACGGACGGTTTGATAACGAGCTTTCATCTGGCTTCTCCTTGTTTTCTGCCCTCACAGCTGTCTGGTGGCTGCGAGCTGACGGTGGTGATCCACGACTTCACTGCCTGCAACAGCAACGAGCTGACCATCCGCCGGGGGCAGACCGTGGAGGTGCTGGAGAGGCCCCATGACAAGCCTGACTGGTGCCTGGTGCGAACCACSGATCGCTCCCCGGCTGCCGAAGGCCTGGTCCCCTGCGGGTCCCTCTGCATCGCCCACTCCCGCAGCAGCATGGAGATGGAGGGCATTTTCAACCACAAAGGTAAGGAGTGGTGGGCACAAAGCCCAGACAGCAGCAGCCTGAATTTTGGGTAGTGGGGAGTACTGTGCATACGGCGGCTTCGGTGCTCCTGCACTGCCCTGTTTTCAGCAACCACGCTGTCTTCTCCAAGAATTAACAGTTGGCAGTTYTCAGCAGTAAGGGAAAACGTAGCTGAAGATATGGAAGAGGTTTAAGCAAATTTTATCTTGGTGGAGAGTTATGTATCATATTAGATCAAGCTKCAGTGATAGGAAAATGTGTACCTGAGAAGTGCTGAAAGTGGGGAAGGAAGAAAATCTCCAGYACAGATTATCARTGTCTCCTGARAAACCCTGCAGTAAGAAGTCATGAAGGTTCAGCAATGGAAAAGGTAAATASACTCATCYGTATGTCCTGGCACAGGAATTGTTCATGTGGACTTCTGTATTTTACTTAATTGATTTTTTTCAGAGCAGCACTGGCACACTTTTTCCCAGAGCATCTTACTTTGGTYTTTTTTCAGGTGCATGAAAGAATATTCCCCTGAAGGGTGCAAGAATAATCTGATTATTTTTTGAAAGGTTTTAGGATTTTAGTGTGCTGTAAYATTTTGACTCTGCAAACTGTCTGGGCTCAAAGAGTAGATTATTATTAGAGAAAAYGCTTGCTTGCCTCATTTGCAACTACTTGAGTTTGCAGGCTGTGAATAGGAAGAAATGTGAACTTATGAAGAAAAAAAAAAAGTTAAAAAGCCAGAAAAATAGTTCATTAGAAGGCATTTCATCACATGTTATGGGAAAAGATGCATTCCGAAGAGTTTGTTATTGCAGGTAATAAGATTAGCAGGCAAGTGAGGTTTGGGAAAATTTGTCTTCCAAAGCACAAAATTCTGGTTTTGGAAAGCTTTTCATAAATGTAACCACAATTTTTTCAGTTACTCAGTCCATTCCATCTATTACAATTTTTCCCATTTTTTAAGTCACTCTATAAATATGCTTGACTAAAACAGGGTTGAGTCTGTGTTTCTTACATTATGGGCAGGCCCACCAGGAACTTCCTGAATGCAGGATGATTTGGGGRCTGGGGAGGAGTTTGAAGGATTGARTTGTATTGTTGTAGTACTCTTTTGTCATTTTGTGTCCTACAATAATTTGGATAGGGAAAGCTTGCAGATGTTCTGATGATAAAATTGGAAAATGTWGTTGGGTAACACTAAAACTTTACTTCTTGGACTAGGGGGCGAAATCTGAATTTTTTTAACAACACTCACAGAGCTGATAAATCTAATTTCCTTTGGAGCTTTGGGACTTCACCTTTGAATGCAGAGAATTTTATTAGGAGAGATTGTACTGGACTAGATATATATATGTACATACCTTGAGCCTGTCAGAATCCCAAGGAACAGACAGAGCTGGTTTTGTGTTTGAGAAGTTACTTTGATTAATCAAACCAGTAGACATGACCTGTATTGCTTTCTTTTTTTCTTTAGAATTTATGTAGGGAAAATGGGGCAGAGCATTTCAAGGATACTTTACTTTGTTTGACATGGTGCTTTGAAGTGAAGAGCATTAATTAATTATATTAATCACAGACAGTGAAGAAGAAGAGAAAGCCATTGCTAGAATGAGTATAATTTGCAGGGTTGGATGCAGCCTCAGAAGTGCCTTCTGTCCCTGCCACAGGCTTCCTGTGGGATGTTGTGGTATGCCATCCTCATCCCAACTGATAAGAAGCAGCTGCTAATTGTTTATTCCCACATTGCTGGGTGTCAGGCTTTAGGAGATGGATGTTTAATTTGTTAARTTTCCCCTGCCTGTGACTGAAGTGTGAACWGTCTTGAACATGCAAGCTGTTACATAATGTTGAGTAGTCTGGARAGGGGAAAAAAAAGGTAGACAAGGCACTTGAAACTATTGGATTTGTTTCACTTTGGTCCCTACCTCATCTTTCTATTGCTTGAAACAGGTTGATAGTGCTCATTTCACTGAGGGATTATAAAAATGAAGCAAAACCAGTGGAGTGCTTTGATTTTATTTTTTCCCCCATAGTGAGAAGTACCTCAGACAATCCCACAAACCAATTATTCATTCTTAAGTGCTGCATTTGATTAAGTAAAGCATTGGGGCATATGCTAATCAGAAGAATGGAAAAACARTCAGRTGATCTTCTCAAAATTGTTCATTGTGGGTATTGATTGAGGTGTGAATTCCTAAAAAACAAAACAAATCCTCTAACAAAGAACAAGTGAGTGACTTACATAATTTTAAGTCAGTCCATGTTSTTRGGTGGATAATTTTTCATGTACTTCCTAGATTTCTAGTACTTAATTATGTACCTTCARTCTTTACAATACAAATTTTCTTTTCCTTTTTTGRCAGTAATTCAGTAAAACCTACAGAGTTTTTGAGAGAKTCAACAAATTAGGATTTTGAGGTCYGAAAATACATCTTATRTAAGGCTTACAGWGTGAGCMTCAAKTCTGAGTAATTCTGTATAATTCATGGACTAAGACATGAGTATCTCATTTTTTCCATGTCTGATATGACAAGCTCTTACTAGAGGCTGAGGGAAAGAGAGGGTTTGTGTATTGCAGGGGAAAGGAGATGATCACCATCAGAAGTGGTGGGGTTGGCTGCTTGTATATAGAGTGCTTAGCCTATGCAGATGGCTTACTGAAGGGTTTTGCACTCCTTTCTGTAGCTACAGACCCTGTTTTCATCTTTCCAACAGTGTTTATCAGTAGCACCAATTGCCRACAAMAAAAAAATTAAGAAAAAGARAAAAGGAAAGCCACAGAAAATCAGAGGTAAAATGAGCTTCAAAGTTTGGAAATGGCAAAGCTCTTGTAATTGACAGCTGTTTCTTATGGTGTGTCAAACCACATTTCATCACTGAATACAGAAATGTTGGGTGAAACTTAATGCCTTAAATAATCTCTAATTATTATCCAGAGCAGGAAAACATGCGCTATTATTAAAGTAGAAAATATGTTCAGTGAAGCTTAGTTCTAACAGTTGATCTTGGTCATTCCTTGTCTGTCTGCACATTATCTGTCAGCCATGAGAGGTAATGTTGTTTTATTCTCATGTTAAAAGACAGCCTCAAAAATGACCCTCATCAATTGCCTACTAGTCAGCATTACTTCTCTAAGAATGTGTATTATCTAAAGCATCTAGTCAGTATGAATGTATTTTTAAAAATATACATTTACAATATCTTCAATCCCTAAAATTTTATGRTAGTTGAGGTAATAAACCCTTGGTTAAGAATATGAGGAAAGCATGGCACAGAAAAGACATTCACTAGATGAACAGTAACTTAGGAGGAGAGTTGACTGCGGGTTCCTGACCTCTTGCTTGCTCTGCTGGATATCGAATCTATTTTTGCAAGTTATTTGGGTCATTTAATCAATTTGATGTGCAGTTCACAGATGAATACATTTTTTAAAAATTTCTAAATCCCTTTTATAATAGGGGGAAAAGAGAAACAAATGAGTAGTGAAGAGGCTGAATAACAGTTGGTGCACTCTACAAAAAATAAATCACTAGCTCTGGAAGAACATGTTTTTTACAAGGAATGCATAAGGCAACATTTTTTTTTTTTTTTGCAATGATTTCCCACATGTTTTTGGGTGTGGGGGAGAAAGACTGCTGTTGTTTTATATGGTGCTTCTCTCTTTTTTAACATGGGTTTCTTTTCATTCTAGGGTACATCCTGTTTTATAAGTGCAGTCCTCTTTCTTTTCTTTGCAGAGCATTTACACTGCCACAGAGCTTTGGGTGAAGGGCAGGGGACAGGATTCAGTGTAATGAAAATGAACTTGGAAGCTCAGAAWAATTGGCAGCTATTTAAAATTGTTTGTTAATGTCTTGCCTGTTTAGATCACAAGTTTACTGTCTTGTCTGAATCCATGAGTACTTCCTAAGAATTTGTGATAGTCCATCATATCCCTGCCGTAGGAGCTACTGTTTGGAGAGATACAAAGGCTGCAACAAGCCTTTGCTTATGAGGCTTACATTTATGTCTCCTTTAAGTTACAAGATTTTTTGGGGGGGGACCATGTCTAATTGCCARTTCATGATACTATCTGTTTGTTTCAAAACTTGGCCACAGAAATCTTTTGTTCCTCTGAAGGCACTGTGTTTGCCTGTTTTATACCATTTCATGATCCAGGGTTCTGTATGGGTTTGTTCAAATCTGAGAGGTAGGTGATGTCTTAGTAACATAAGTGCCAAACCACACACCRCCCACACACACTGAATACTGGCTTTTGATTTTACTCTGAGGATACTGTCCTGACTGCAGCCATAAACACAGGAATGTAGTCTCTCTCAAAGAATCTTAACATAATAAGGCAGATCGAATGTCTTTGCAAGACAAAGGTTGACATATTTGTTCAAGTACCTGTGTAATAAGCCATTTTCTACACCTGCAAGAAGGGAAGGACTGATGTAGGACAGGTGTCAGAGCTCTTCTTGAATTGCTATAGGGACCCTTTCTTCAAGCATTAAGGAATACAAAAATTTTGTGGGTGACCTAGAGATATTTCTCAAGGAGAGAGAGAGATTTTATAGCTGAGGCCACAGAACGGGCTAAAACCGTCTTGAATTTGTTACATTAAGTAAGCTTGCTATCACACAACTGGATCCTATTCAGAATACCAGTTTTCAATGAAAGGAGAGGGGGAGAGAGTAAAGGTAAAAGTCTCATGTGTGATTGAAAGCTTTGAAAGTTATGCTTGAGAAAGGGRATGTTTCATGTTGAGTCTAAATACTGTTCAATACAGGAAGAGGAAGCTCTGTGTATCAGCAGGAGAATTTGATCCAGCAAAATGGGCATTCAGTTTGAATAATTGAAGGAGGACTCCCTGTTTGTAGTGGAACAAAAGAAGGATGACTTGGGCAGCAGCAGTTGTTTGCTTAGAAGCGGAGGGAGGCTGTAGAAGGGGAGGATTTGCTGTTTTGAGACTGCAAGCAAGTGAAGTACAGGCCATGTGTAAGGAAAAAGGATCCCCACCCGTGGCTCGGAGCCAAGGCGCTGCCTGTGAGACTGCCTGACAGCATTTGCAGCTGCAGGAAATGAGTTACAGCCCAGGCCAGAGGGGAAAGTAACTCCTGACAATGAGCTGGTGGGGTACGTGTTCTGCTCTGCTGCCTTGGGGCCAGGTGGCAGAAGGTGGGGACTGTAGTTTCCAGGGCACCAAACCAAGAGGGATCTGCTGCTGCTGCTGCATAGACGGATGTCATGGCAAGCAGAAAGTGATACAGAGGAATGTTGGGAGTTGTACAAGACACCAAACCTTAATCTAAAAATTCTGTTTCTTGATGAATCAATTATCTCCTCATAAARCTTCCAAATAACAAGCTGCCCATCCAGATAGCCAGCTGATAGAAAGCCTTTCAAGGAGCCCATGAGAGGCAAAGCTGAGCAGTCAGTCCAATTTGATACTCCACATGCTTAAATTACAAAAAAAATTAGAAAGGCTGTGCTGCAGCACTGCAGTGTCAGTTCAACTTATCAGTGAGACTTGAGCTTGAACAGAGATATATGCATTTTAATAGCTGAAGTTCAGCTTCACAATCACCATTTGTTTTGAAAGTGTAATAAATCATAAATTTTCGTTTAGTYGCAGATATTTTTCCCAAAAGCACTGCTAGTCTAATTGTGGCAAGGATGGTTTGAATTTAGGTTGTGYGTGTGTGATTTTTCAAACATGTTCTCATGCCTTAGTCCAGGTAAATAAAGTAGCTGCAGTATGAAGTGAAACAAGATTTCTCTGTCCTAATTTTCCCACCTTGTGGTTTTAGCTGAGTTTGCAGTTAAAAACATCATCTGAGCACAAGTAAACTTAAATAAAATGTCAGCAATTGACTGTGGTCCATTAGATAATAACCTTTGCACTGAGTTTTATAGCCARACTGTGTCAGATAGTCAGTTAATAGCCAAATTCTGAGTGAGCCTTGATAAGCAGTAAAGTCTCTATGAATTGCTTCCTTGGCATTGTGCAATCTTAAGGTACGCAAGGAGGTTCAGTGAATCTCAGAATTTGAATTTCTATATGAGTTCTCTCGAAGTCAAGTTCACATGTACTCTGAAACATCATAGGATTGATTTCTGCATAAACCTGCCTTTAACTTCTGCATTATTCTTCTATCATAATGCAGCCCAGAAAGACTTGTGAGATATGTCAGTGTTTCCCATGCTGACTCTATTTGTGAGCATAAGTACGTGGTTAATTTGTCTCTGGAGTTTTCATACATAGCTAATGAAAGGATTTTGCCCTGTTTGGGAGCTCAGTATTACAGCTGAGAAAAATTTTTATAATACTGGCTTGAATCTACTTTTGGTCCCAGACAGCTGCCAAATACATTTCTCTTATATATTGTAGCTGGAAAGGAAATCGGTGCATAAAAAGTATCTGCTTAGAACAGATGTATTTGCACAGCTGATCTTTGGGAGGTAGAGGGTGGATATAAAACAGCAATTCTGATGGCTTCCCAGGAGAGTTGTTACTCTGCTTGCAATTAGCCTTTCTTTTAGCAGTTTCTTTTTCCTAACCAAGGTTAGAACAGGGTACAAACTCAAATCATATCCTGCAAAGGTTGTTTTTATCTTGCAATTTAAGAAAACCATCCCAAAGTGTTGTTTGCTTTCCTTAACTTATACCTTTTCAGTTGCAACAAACTTTTTTAAATTGCTGAAGTATTGAGAATTACTTTGTGAGGGTACATTTGTTACCCATATTTTCCTTGCTGCTGCTTTTCTTTTTTTTTAAGGAGCAGGCTAGAGCTGATGAGCTTGTGCACCTTTTGGGACATCCTCACATTACATTCCATCACATCATCTGTCATCATCACTGCYTGCAGGTGGAACCAGCAGGATTTAGGGTTCCACTCACTTCCTCCAATTCTGTTTTTGTGTGGACTTTGCTGAATGTGTTCCATTGACTTCATTTCACTTTTCCTGCAAATAGTAAAATAGCATGCTAAACTAGAAATGTTGCATCACTTTAAACATAACTATCAGCTTTTTTACAGATGCCCTTGACATATCCCAAATTGATGGCATTAGTATGCAATGTTTTGCTTCTTTTTTGAGTGCATATTTACTGACATAATTATATTCAGGACATGCCTGTGTTTTCTCCTAGTTTTGAGTTGAGTACAAATAGTAAGACGTTTTCCTCTGTCTGTAACAACTATTGAACCTAAATTCATTATTTTCCAACATGGAAGCAAAAAAAGCAGTGGAATTCTTAGAGCAAACTGTGTAAAAGAGGCTGTTGTGATAAATTAATAAAAACATTTAAAGATCCCAGGAAAACAGAGTGATAAAGCTCTTCAGAAATTTGCAGTCTGCATTTTCTAGGATGCATGTATAATTGTGAACCCCTATAGCAACAGAAGACATTTGCATAATTGACATGCAGACACAAATAGTAGATGTCATCTTAGATAAACCTAGTATCAAATTATCCTTGATTACCAAAATCTAGTAATTTTTCCCTGTGGTTGTACCTCCAGCATGGGCAACCTCCATTGTTTGTTAACCATTTACAATGCAGCAGAAATAGTCCCTGTTAAAAGAAGAGTTTAAAAGTATGTCGGGTTTTCAAGATTAGACTGGACAGTGCCCCAAGTATGCTGGTCTGACCCATCCTTTTGAGCAGAAGATGGGACTACGTGGGTTTTTGAGGCCACTTGGAACTTGAATTATCATGTGATCTTATGCTAAAAGTTAGAATTGCTAGCTGGGACTTGGTATGTCCTAAGTATTTCCTGGAGCCTTAGGACTCCTCTTTAGTGCCCTTGGAGCTATCAGAAATGCTGAAGATTTTTTGCCCCAAATACRTTTATTCCACATAAGAAATGGGAAGGAATCAAAAAAAGATGGAGTTTCCATATGAGAAATTCCAGTTGTGCCTGTTGCACCATGGTGGGTGTGGTCCTAACCTAATTAGGTGTATGTTCATTTTTTAATATAAGCTTCAAAGTACCAGTGATACAGAGGTGCTTTAACCACGGTGTCCAGGGAAATCCAGCTGCGTTTAAGAACCTACAGATATGCTGAAGGATGGAAAGCTGCTAGGGCTTAAGATCATCAAGACCATCTGATAACCCAGCACTGCCAAGTGCACCACTAACCACATCCTTTGAAGGAAGAATCACCTCCCCATTGGTGAATTGAACCCTGGTCTCCAGCTGGACAGGTGGGGACTGGTTTATTAGATTGAAGTATGCTTTAGGTGGTATTAAACAGGAAAAGCTTGACTAGTGAAAACCACCAAATTGATAACCACACATCTTAAATTTTTTATGTCGCTACCCAGTCTATTTTAGAGAATTTATTTGTCATGGTCTTAGTTGTTGGCTGGTTCTAGTGCATTTTATGCTGACTTCTCCAATTGTCTCAGGAGTAACAAAATTCATGTACTTTAAATGCTGGTTGATGTAACAGAACAGGCTTAGGTGTGTTTATCCTTTCATCCTAAAGATGTGGCAGGACTAGGTATAGTCATACCAGACTCAGTTTGGAAAGCAGTGGCTCAGAGCTCTGTTTACAGTCTCAGAGTAACATCTAAAGAGCTGCTGTTTACAGCAGGTGGTACCCTGGAGCTGTGTGATGTGCTGTCTTTGTGTCCTGGTTGCTTGCTTAAGTAAAAGCCCAGGCAGTGGGATCCAGTGCCCATTTACATCACCTTTGTAAGACTATGTGAAGTTACAATTCCTCAGAACTAGAGTAAATTAGAGGTAGCAGCATTTAACTGACTTTTGCTGTTTGTGGAATAACAAAGTTTTACTCTGTTATTGTTAATGTTATTAACAATCTAAAACTTGTATCATGATGGCAAGCTTTGTTCAAGAGGAACTAACTGGCAAAAGGGAATGTGGAAAAATTTTGGTCAATCAAAACAATTTTCTGGCACCTGAATTTTAGTTGCTGTCCTAAAGGAGGATTGTTGTCTTAACTGAGTRTAGTAACTTACTGAAATGTCTAGAGATTTAGAGTGGCTATTTCATAACTGCATTTTCACAATTCTCCTAAGGGTTAATGATGTCATTTGTAGAAAWTTTACCCTTTTCAATTTTGTCAGTGATGTGATCACATTCATTTATTCGGTTCAGAGCTAATTTTCTTTTAAATGGGTGTAAAACATGTTATGTGTAACCCAAACAGAAATCTCTTGCCTTTTTCAGGACTGAATTATGCTGCATCTATAATTCAAAATAGGTACAAAAAAACCTGTTAACTACAATGCAGAAACTCCCACATTTGTGGAATTGTTTGACATTATACAATTTCAAGTGTTTCTGTTTTATCATTCGATAGACGAAGTATAATAATAAGCCCCAGACCTGTGGATTTTTTGCTCCTCTTTCTGGTATGCCTATGGTAAAGYTAGCTTCCAAATGTACCTAAACATACTTTAACAAATGTGTGCTTATAATTTACACAAACAAGGCATCTGAAGTCCAGGCTTAGAGAGAGAGAAAATGCCCATTTCGGGTTTTGCTCTCATAGTAGATGCAATGCAGASGAATTGAGGAGGTTGCTTCATTTTGCTCAAGTGTCTTTTAATATAATAAAGGAAGCTGTGAAAATATGTAAGGGTTTTTAGTGTTAAATGCTTCTATTTAAAATCCACTCAGGTGCTTACAGGGCCCATGAGCCTTTCCTTCTTTCTGAAGCAGCAGGGTGTTGGATTGTGGCTGGGCTCCATCTGCCACACCAGGGAGAGTCCCTGATCTGTTACAGGGACCTGTGGGAAGCAGCACTGAGCAGAGGCAAAAGGAGGACAGATAGCAGTGAAGTAAACCTTTGTAACTAACCAAATAGCATTTTTACCATTTGAACTTAGCAGAAGTAGAAAAAGAAACGTCTTTTGGTCAATAATACCAAGAAGCAGAAAGAAGTAATTTGTCCAGATGCATTTGTATGGAACTGCAGCATCAGTTCCTTTCTTACAGGGAGTACGTGCCCCATTTTAAATCTTTGCTTTGGGTTTTTAATGACCTGGTAGAACTGTTCATTCTCCTTTTAAGTGACTTAAAAGAAATTATTTTAAGTCAAGAACAATTCAGTATTCTGAGCACTTCTGATGAATATATTCTTTTGTCTTTGCATGCATTTTTAGTTAAGATAATTACCTAAGAAATTTATGCTAAAAAGAATCCAAACCTCCTGTATGTGCAGCTGAAACTGGTTTGGAAAATTAGACCTTGTTTTGACCAGATTTTTTTTTCACACCAAAAGGCTGTTTCCACTTGTGGAAATAAATTTTAAAAATTAATTATGAAGGGTGACTTGTATAATAAAATTAATACAAAAAACTGAGTGTTTCTTCAATATGTCTCATTAGGACAGCAAATGTTTCTTGCTTGGAACACTTTTTGTGTTTTCTCCAAAGGACAGACAGCACATGGCCTATTCCTTCTCCCCTCCCACCCCTTGCTAAGTACTGAATGTATGTGAAACAAAATTCCTTACACTCATCCAAAAGATTTTGTTTGAATTATCTAAGGCTGGTTTGTTGTGGTTTTGCTGACAGTGGCTGGGATCCTTCAAGCTGGTTTGGCATGCTGCAGTGGTGACTGCATTTAGGAGTCAGAATTTTCCCAAAGCTTTTCCAGATAAACAGAACACCAGGGATACTGACCATCTCACCATTTCTTTGAAAGGCTGCTTCATTCTTGGGAGTGGTATATAGACTGTAATCTCTTGGCTACAGCACAGAACAGAGTTAAAATTCAAGTAAATAATAGCCAAATTATTAGATGGGAGAGAATKTACTGTGTCATGTGCTTTTTGATATTCTTTCTTACTGTAGGCATGAGCAACAGCTAGGGCATGTTCTGCAAAGCTGGAGACAGGAAGGACGTGTTTAGATGCTAGCCTGGGTGACTGAATAATTGGACACATGATTCATTTCCCAATATTTTTAATTAAAGCCTGAGTAGTTCAGTGTCTTGGTATCAGTTGCGCTTGACAAGACCTTTACCCAGTATGTAAAATGGAAGACTATAAATCACCCAGATGAAAATATCTTTTTACCCTCAATCAGAAAATACTTTYCCCAGGTTTGCCAGCTGATGAGATAGCCAGTGTGTTTTGTTGGAGGTGKCTATTGGTTGCTGGTTTTTTGGTTTGTTTGGGATTTTTTTTTGTTTSTTTTGTTTTGTTTTTGAAAAATACCATTATTTTGAAGGGAGCTCTTGGAAATCTCAAATTAAGGATGTTCACACAATTCATTGCACAATACAATTTCTGACTGATTGAGTTTAGAGTGTCTTTGGCAGCTGGCAGCAGGGGTAGTAAGAACAGGAAACAACACTCTGAATGTTAAATTCAAAGAGCTGCTGTTGTAATGATTCCTCTCCTTGCAGCCTGGCAGTGTTATTTATCTGAGAGACTGAGGAGCAGTGAGGCTATTTTTTGGGAACAGGATGATCTTTGTGTGTGGGGCTAAAGAAACCAGATCCTAGTGGCACAGCTGTACCCCAAGCAGTTTAACTGTGCACGCATTGTACACTGAGGAAAAGGCAAAGTTAGGCTCCTTTCAGAATTTTCATGGTARTGTGGGAGCTCACCTTTGAAGATTCAGCCTCAGTTTTATTTATTGATGTGGTTTTGCTGTCTACAATTTCTTGATTGTGTTAGACTCTTCGGTGTGGGGCACAGTGCCTAAGCTGCCAAAGATAGGATTTGTATGGAAAGTCTGCCTGATTTTCTTTTAATGCAAAATGCATAATGTAAATAAAATTCTTAATAATTTGTGCAATATTATTCAGTTCAAGAATTTTAATAGTTATGGATTTATGTWTAACTTTGGTTCCTAGGTCTGGGTGGTCTTTGGTCTAGCACGGTTTCAGAAGTCTGAATCTTTTCTCTCCCATATGCAGAAACATGACTCAAAATTGTAAGARCTGTGCAATACTAAATCATGGAAGCATTTGTCTGACAGATCACTTCAAAAATAGGTCTGAAATTGTGAYATTTAGATGCTGGCAGAACTGAATTAAGAACTCACTTCTATTAATTTCAGTTATCTTCTATAAGCTTCTCCCCTCTTAAGATAAACAGGAATTTTTAAAATAACAGTGTAGTACTGATTCCAAAATCTATTAATTACTTTTTTAAATGGAATGTTGGGAACATRAGGGGCAAGATTCCAGAGAGGACAGATTTAGTTTTGCTTGAACTATATTGAAGCTGTGTTTTCTCATGCTATAATCTTTCAAACACAGACACCTCCCCACCCTGCCAAGACAGATATTAAGGAAGAAAGGTTGGCTCTTTAGCTTCTTGCTCTCAGGYAACTCAGAATAGGTATTTAAATTTGAAATTTCTGCATTTTATTAGCTTCCCTCTCTTGTTCTGCTTGTTTTCTCCAAGATGGTGCAAAATGTAATGGGGCCTTACAAAGATWAAGTTGGAATGCTGTTTATCTATGCTTTAATGCAATTCTTTTATATATTTCTATTATCATGCGAATATCTTAGGAGTATGAGAAATGCAGTCAGCTTAACTCCAGTTGTCYTGTTAAATGAAAGAAGGGATGAATGTTTCCATTCTTACATGCAAGATTATTAATAGAAGCCTCACACGAGGTAGCACTTGCACAAGCAAGTTAATACAGTGGCAAATGGTGGGTGCAGGTKCTGCAGTCAAGAGCTGGTACCTGTGAGAAGCTGAAGCTGCAAAGAGCTGATTTGCRGACTGTCACTGGCAGAGACGGGTAAGCTGGCAAAATGTTAATATCTTAGAATGTTTTGGGGGGGYTGACATTGTCCATCAGTGATCCTGAGATTAATTGCAGAAAGTTGATCCCATTCCTTCACTGCAGTAATAGATACAGGCATCTGCTGCTTCATTTGCGTCTATCGTACAAAGTATGTGCTACCTGATCTACTTGGGATGTGCAGTGARTGCTTTCCTAGCTGGGTTTTTTCCTTTTCAGTTTCTTTGTTTATTCACTGGGATGTAGTCTTTCTTACAAAATGCTGTCTTAAAAATGAGTGGGCTCTTTTGCCAGGAATTTTAAAGTCTTCATGAAATAGGCATGATTTTCACCTGGGCATTTATTTTGTCCCTGTTCTAAGTAACTGGGAAATACCTTAAATTGCTACGGRCCTACTTTTCTTTCAGAAATTAAGGTATCTATTGACTTCTTTTAAGGGATATTACCTAAAGTGTATAACTAAGAAAACTCATTTCAGCTTTACACAGGTATGGCAAAAAATGAAATAGTTAATATTACTTTAAAANAAAAAAAAAAAAAAAAAAAAAGAGCCACAACTATTTCAACTTTTGTCAGCTGGCACACATCAATATATGACCTTTTTTCATTAGCAATTTCATCAGAGTTTGTTTTTCTGATGGCCTGTGGTCTCAAACACTGAGCAGCAGATGAAGCAGGGGCAGCTCACTGCTGCTGTGCAACACCCCATGCAGTCCAATCTCATCAGCATTGAGCTTGTGCTCTGTACCCAGCTGGGTTTTTTCCTAAAGATGTTTTCCATGTAGACATATTCCTGTCAGTGCAATTAAGATTACCTGACTGGTTTGTTATTACCAAAGATGGGTTCCTATGAAAAACTGCTGATGCAAGGAGTTGCAGGAAGAGCTGCCTAGCAGACAGGGGTAACTAATGCAGGATATGGCACTGGAATACAGAAAACCGGATGGAGCTAAAGGACAAAGAGAGCTTTGTGGGAGAGCCTGAAGTAAACCATGGAAAGACATTAATAGGCTGCCTGTTTGGGCAYAAAATTACTTGTATTGATACAGGTCCCTGTCTCAGAAACTGAGACTTGGGATACATCTGGAGGTGTTTTAAGTGTGATTGGAGGTGACAGTGCATAATGGTCCCTGCCTGTTAAATTAAGGAATGTTGGGTTTGTGATACAGAAGCCATCTGCCTTTTGCTTATACTGAGGAGCATTTACAAGTGTGAGCTCTCTGCCTTGTACCACAAGGAAGTTGTAGTCATTGTCTCAGTATATGTATTGAGATGTTTTTCAACCAAATTCTTACCTAATGCACCCAGTGGCTCTGCACCACTTTCATGTGGGATCTGTTGTCTCCACTCCAGTTGTTGCTGTGAAGCAATTGCGTTTTACAAAATCTGGGTCATCCAAGACAACTGTGTATCCATGGTACTTTCTCCTTAACCATGTAACCTATGAAGCATGACTCTGAGACAGTCCGTGTAGTYTTTCTTTCTCCTTCACCACCTTGATTTGCTTGTCAGATTTTTCTCTGAGAAGAGAAGGGGTCAAAGCAAAACCTAAAAATAACAGTGTTTGCTTTCAGTAGGAACGGAAGAACTTTTTGCAATAGCAAGCTGCAAATGATGCGGTTCCCAGAGCATTTATAATATCTTCCTGCATAAATTATTTGCTTTATAAGGGCAGTATTCATGCAGCTAAAAAGCAAAACAAAACCAACCTAAACACAGTTCCATGTATACATTTTGCTCCCTTTTGGTCAGAAGTTTTCTCACTTCTGATATGGAAATCGCTACTTCAAAGCTGTATTGATAACCTAAGTATATGTTGGTTAAAGACTTTTACTGCCACAAGAATGGCTGGATACTCTTGAGTGTGCTCRATGTGCGTGGGAATGGTTGCAGAGGAAGAGAAAGGGATTGTTTAATTTTATTTTTTTTTCTTACTCCAGTAGAAACTAGAATGATTTTCAGATGTTCTRCAATTTCACGACGAGTAAACTAGCCTTACTGGAAGCCTCACTGTAGGTGGTAAACTAAAAAGATCATTTATCCTGGAGAAAGAGAGGGTTTTTTCCTCTGCCTTGCCTGCCCCCCTCGCAACACCCCCACCCTTAGGAATTCAGTGTCATTTGGAAGTTCTTGTGGGTCAAAAGAAAATTGATCAAGAATGAGAATTAATGGTTTCAGTGCAGGAGACTATGAAGGAAAAMCTGATTAAGAATTTAGATTAGCTGTTCTTAGAAAGCAAAAGATTGTTCTCAGGTGGAGGGTGACCATGACTCTTCAACACTGCAGACAGGATGATGTATGTGTACTCAAATTGTGTTATATGCTAGGGATAAGTTTGCTTTGACTCTGGAACTCTGTAGTCTCAGTTACATAAAATTCCTATTTATCCTTGCATTACATKAATTTGTTTGTGCTAGTGCCAYTGGCAACCCCTTCACWGCTTTATTGTCTTCTTACCCTCTCTATGTGTTTGTRTACTATATAATATTGTTTGTTCAGTCTCATTTTTGGGCTTTTTTTTCCCCAATGATCATATAATATTAGAAAKAATTTCTTTTCTGTTTTTGCAAAAACTAAATTCTTGCTTTGGCTGTTTATCTGTCTAGTGAATGTAGCTTTGTGTAACTCCTTTAAAATTAGCTGGTAATGTGTCCAGGGAAAGACACCAAACATCTTCTCTAGGTTTGCATAGCAAAAAAAAAATTAAAAATGAAATTTAATAGTTATAGACAAATGGTTTTGTGGCATGCTAGGTGAAGAATGCATGTAGAAAACCTAAAATAAGTGCAGTCTCAGTTTACTGAACAGGAAGACAGCTTAATGAACTAGAAATATGTCTTGCAGAGTATGAGCTCAGAGTTGAAACAGATCTGCAATGTAGTTAAACCAGGGCAAGATCTTAAATTAGTTTATCAAATARTGTGGATTTCTAGTATTGTGGGATTTGGTTGATTGATTGATTATCACAAGCAAGGCTCAAGAGAAGGTGAAGGCGAGGACAGAATCTGTGGTTTGTCAAGGAAGATTGGAAGTTCCAGGGAAAGCACTGCGTGGTTTAGCTGACCGGAAAATGTCCGTCTTTTTTTCTGTTTRTGCCTTYAGCTAAAGCATTAAAAACTATGCARTGTAAAATAAAAARGGATGTTAAAGGTTCATTTTGTGCATTCTGGTTACTATAGAGCTTGGTGGGGGTACTAGGCTGCATCTTTTCTGAAGGCTGAGAGGCAGACTTGCTGGTTTGCCGTATTTTTTAAGATTGCCCTGAGCCTCAATTAGGGTAGTTACGGTAGMGTGTAATCTGCTGCATCTGGCTATTCCCACATGTGAATTTAAAGACTGGAACTGTGTTCAGTGAGCCAGAGGAGAGCATCCCTAGGAGAGAGGAGCTGCTCTGACGGCAGGCAGGGGTCTGAGCCAGCCTGAGGAGATAACAGCGACTTCCTCCTTCTGATGGCATTGCCTGTAACGTTATCTGGGTGAACACCTTCAGGAGCAGCTGTAACCCATCCCGGGGTGCAGGTTATTTGGAAGCTGTGGGTGTTGGAGCAGCTGCCTCTCACCATGCCGAACAGGATTAARCAGATTGACACTCTGGGATCTCTTCACTCAGTCAATCCTACCTGCTGCAGCAACGGGCAGCCGAGTGGCTGTAAATACTGGATCCTGGATTTAGGTACAGATACGCGCAGTACGGATACAGTGGGAAGGGGGAGGCAGGTTGGTTGTTCAGGGGATGTTTTCAAATCACAGGAGTCTAGTAGGATGCTTTTTTTTTCCTCCCTCGTTCTCTCTCTTTCTCTACTCTCCCYTCGTTGTGATCTGACCCCAGCCAGAAAACTCAGAGTATTACAGAAAGGACTTGTATGGGAAAGGGAGCAGTTATGGAATTAATCTTCTCTGTAAATTACTGAGATGCTGTACAGTAAGCTCTTTCAGAAAAATCTTGTAAAAGACTTTATGGGGRTTTTTTAGTTGAACTAGGGAAATGAGAAATGCTAACTCTTGCTCTGTGAAACCTAGTAGTATTTTAAGAGATTAGCAGAAGTTTTCTTAGAATGTTGCTGCTAAACCAAAGAAATCATAGATTATTCAGTATGTGTCACTTCTGTTAAATTGTTGTTGARAAGTAATGCTTTTGGGGAAATAAAGCTTGAAAAGAAAGRGCAGTTGGGAAATAAATGGGTCTGYGAAATTTATTTAGAGGCAGCATTGATTCTGAAATGTAATMTGGAGGTAATCATGCTCTTTTCAGTCTCAGCTGGAGAAGCACAGAGGTAAGGATAAGGATGTTCATGTAAAGTCATTCTTGTGGGGTCTTCTCCCTTTCCTCCTTTGTAATTTTTAACAGGAAACAATACTTGTGCTTGGCATTYGCTCTATTGCTGCTGAACAAATTTGTATGATACTCATTAAAGCATTGGAAATATCTCAAGAACAAAAYAGTGCTAACATTTAGTGTCTGGAGCTCATGCACCTGTTGGGATGGTTTCTTACATACCAGTTGCTGTGTGCATATACTCAAAAAAAGCAGCAAAAAGCAAGTTATAATCAGTGTTATTTGATAATACCCAAACTGCAGTTATGGATGGATGAGAGGAGGAGGATGGTAGAAGGATTGCAAACATGAAATCAAGGATGTAATGGGGATTAATCTTATCAGAGACCTCTGAAGATAGGGTCACGGGTCAGTGGATGGTCATACCTCTCAGTTGTTCCTCAAAAGGTAACAGGGTGTTGGAGTTCCAGCCAGTGGGAGTTAATGTTAACAGGCTGTCATCTCTGATCCAGCAATAGAGCTGTGTTCTCAGAAGGCTGCTCTGTGGCCCCCATGCGTTGCACAGTTGCTTCCTTAAACAGCAATTATTCCAGTTTTTAGAAGTAAACARGAACAGGTTTACAGTACTTCTTGCAGGAAGGTGGGAGTGAAGGGAGTCAATTATAAATAGTAGTTGATAGGCAGAATGTTCTGCAGTGAAATATTTTTGAGCAAGTGCTCACCCAGAGCTGTGACTGCCTGGTCTGCTGGAGGTCTGTTTCATGGCACAGCAGCAGTCTTTTCCCCTTCATGTTGCTTTGCATTCTCCTGTCTTTACTGTAGCTCCTTTGCTTCACTTTTAAACTCTTGGTGTTGCAGTGGTATTTACTTCCAAATAAATTTTACAAAACAGATTTATAAAGTGCTGGGTGTAGTCAGTTCCTATCAGTGAGATGCTTTCCATCATGACCATAAATTAAGATCGTAGGCTCATAGGAAGTCTTGCTTGGCAAACATACATGGTTTCACAAACATTCTTCATTGTTCCCTTTCTGTGTCTTAAAAACAGATGTCCATGCACACAGACCATGCCATAACGAGGTTCAATAGCCTTTCATAATAGGGGAATAAAGCTTACTTGCATATCCCAGCATAACTGTAGCTATGCCATCTCTTGAACTGGAACAAGTAAAAATTTTATCTATAGTGTCACTGGCCCCTGGAACTTAAAGATGGATTTAGGCTTAATATTCAGAATGTACTCCAGTGTATGATTTTATTTGTAGGAGACTTTGACATTGCTTAAATATTTTTTTTAAGGAATTACAAAGTTTGGTACATTTTTCATTAAAATGTTAGAACGCATGTACAATTATATATTCCTGCTTAATTAAATGATCTGAGTTTTTGCCCCACTCCTGCATCAAGCCTGAAGGAAGAAATAGGGGATAGTTCAGATACAGGGGAGAAAGAAAATAGGGCTTTGAGTAATGAATTGGCAAGAAACTACTAATACGAATATGTATTGTATTTTTGCCTTTATCTGACATCAGTTGGAGAAAGCAGTGGTGTTGGTAGGAGGAAACCAATTCTCATGGTAATTCCACCCATTTCTGTAACTTAAAAATGTTTTGCATATGAGACAAGATAAATACTGAAGTTGTTTATGGTTATCTGGCTGGAGAGAGCATTTCAATCTGGAACTGAATATTGACAATAACATATTTTTTCAGTTACCTTATGAGCTGGAAGAAACAATAGCATGTATGTGTTTTAGTCCCTAAGTGTATCCTGTGAGTCTATATTGCACTTGGGAAATTTGAGAGGCAAATCTCATGGATAAAATCCAGGGAATAAATGTACAACCCCCAAACTTATCCAGAAGTTATTAACCATCTGGGAGCTGGGTTTTGAAGGAGGAAAGGTGGTTGTAGGAGTAGAGAAAGAATAGAGAATTAGCTTTGAAGAAATACATTCATTATATGTACATTAGATTGCTTAAAAGAATGTATGTGAATCAACCTGTCTTTCCTTTTTTCCTCTTTCATAACATTTTATGATATATCAAGCCTCAGAAATAATTCATCCATAAAACAGGATGCTTTTACTGTAAAGTAATTGTTAGCAAATGGTGTCCAAGAGAGGATAAGAATCTCTGAGGACTGAACTCAGAGGATGCAGTGGGAGAGTCCAGTTATTACTAATGGGTTGGTGTAATTCTTGGCATAGATTCACATACACACTTTGAAAGTCTATTCTTTTAGAATACAGATGGAAGCTGTTAAGTATGTGCTGTGTGTGCTTTTCTATCTCCACAAAGAGCATGCAAGAAAAATCTTTCTTAAACTGAGCTCATGTAGCAGCTATAAAGTTACACATGCAAAGGTGCTGCTTTCCTGACCTCTGTGTCCTTACTCACTTGTTCTTGGCTTTTCCAAATTATTAGGCTGCAGGACTTGCCAGAGAGTTAGCTGGAGGTGCTGTTTCATGGTTAGTAAAAAATGAGCTACTTGTCAGGCACTGCTAGTTTATTTACCCTGTGCTTTCACATATGATCCAGCTGCTTCTTGAGCATCAACACCAGCAGTCACACGGACAGTAAGACCTGGGAGTAGATCATGTAGAAAAATGCAACACCATTTCCTCCTCCCACACTCCCAAGTTCCCCCTTAAAAAACAACACAGACAACAAAAACAATAACAACAACGGCAAAATTTTGAGGTATAGGAGTTTATGCAAGAAAAATACTGATGTCCTTTCATAAGCGCCATCCCTGCTTGTGAACCCAAATATTTGAGACTCGGGTTTTCAGCTCTGAGTGAGTGGATAAGATCCACAGCTATCCACATTTTTGTCTAAACTACTCCTGACTTTTTTCTCCTTTAATTTGGATAYATTGGACTGCACTTTTCAACTGGACTGGACTTTTCAGTCTGTTGAAAAGGCCAGTTCTGCAGCTTTCAGGTGGGTTACATGCTCTGTGAAATAAGCCAAGACTGAGCAGCAGTGTGGATCAGAGGTGTGTATGGASTTAACCCCAGGCAGCCTTCTGCCTCTAATCCTTAAAAGTCTGCTCCCTCCACTGCAGCACTTTCCATTCATACTTTGCATAAGTACTGCATGAAAGCTAAGTGATTTTAAATGGTTCTTTTAGCCCCAGCTCGTTCTCAAACCAGCTACTCAGTTCTGAGTTTTAACCTTTTTTTTTAAGATATAAAAGGAAAATGTATGCTTTCCTGAAGSAACTGTAGTTAGGTTTATAATACAATCTTCATGTAATAAGGACTTGTAACTCCATTTTTGTATTAAGAATAAAGTGTTTATAGATAAGCATTTTTTGGTTTCGCTAAAATGTCTGTATTCCTGTGTATTGCTGCTGAAGCATATTCAAAATACTTGGTGAAGAATTTCTAGATTTTTCTTCAAAAATATGATATAACAATGAGCAGTCAATATCAAGAGATTTCAAATTTCCCAGAGAAAGACCAGAAGGAATAATAATAAAACTTAGGAAAGAAGGGGGAAGTTTGATTTCATACCAGAAATGTATTTGCATCTTTACCACCTTGTCAGCTGTCTCAGAGAGTACCTATATCCAGGCATCTGATGCATATGGTTTTATATCATGGTCAAMAGCCTGTATTGAATTGATGGGCTTAATCTGAGCAAAGCAGAAATATTCCAACTTCTATTTCAGTTTAATTTCCCTCTTGCTGTGTTACAGCTCTTTTTCAAACAAATCAGTGAAGCAGCAGCATAAGAATGGGCTATCACCTTACATAATGAAAGTTTCCTYTAGGTGCTCATTGCAAGACTAATAATGAACAATATATTCATAATCTGCTTTTGAGCAGAGCTACAAGCAGCTGCAACAATCCATTGAATTTTATCATCTAGGCTTGTGCTGACACTCTTTTAGAGGAGGTAATGARAGGAACAGAATTTAGGTGATACAAGTATATTCCATCCTGCTTTGGAAAGACAACATTAGTAACATTAACAATTCTCCCCTGTGAAGGTCAGTTTTCCTCACAGAGAATTGTCACATATGCTTGCTAAACCACTTAACCTATTTTTTTGTTTCCTTGAATTTGAACATGGGACTGGACATCTCCAGTCAATCTTCTTGAGTAAGTGGTTACAAAAAAGACAGTACTCAATTTACAAATTATGTGGAATAGTTTGCCCAAGACTTTCATAGAGATTAGCTCTCTAGAGGCACTGTAGGAAATGCTGGRGACTTGATGAAAAGAAGAAATAGAAATATGAGTAGAAATATTTCATTTTTCAATAGAAAAATGAATAGAAGCTAACTTAATTTTTTTGTTTCCACCACATAAATTACTTGCCCYTAAGTTTAGGCTTACCAGTTGAATCTGTAACTGAAAAAAGCAGTAATTACTGTTTTGTAGAAATGATTACAGATTTTCTTCCCTTCCTCTTCTTCATGTCTCATTAAAGCAAGTAATAAGAATTCTGGTTTATTGCCTTTTAATTGCTTTTCAAAGAAGTTTAAATTTATCTTTAACCTTTTTTTTTCCTTTTGTTTCTTACGTCCAAATCAGTTTTGGACAGTTCTCCCATGATCTTATCACATCATTTTCCTGTGGCCACTTAGCATATTTTTTTAGTACAAGTAGTCTAATAACTTAGGGGTTTAAAACAAATGAGATTTGATAAAGGCATTATTGCTCTAGGATTTTGTTTTTGTNAAGGTATGCTTAGCAATTGTTAATAGTATTTACACTTAGGTAATATTAGATGGATGGGAGCTGGGAAAYGATGTGAGGAATTGGAATTTAGATGATTTGGTGAACGAGGCAGTCCACAGCATCACCTTCCTCCTAAGGCTTTATTGGGAAAATTCAAGGAAACAAAAGCAATGGAAAAGTTGCATGACAAAATGTAGCTTTTTGTGTGTGCATGGTATAGGCTTGATTGTGCCAAAGAAAATTCAGCAGTRCATATGTTATTCCTGAAGAGACTGTAAGCAAGTTAATGAACGTGGCAATGATTCTGTTTTCAGTGTTCAGTGAATTGCACATTGAGATAAAATGTCACATCTTCCATTAGTTTATAGTTTTAAAATACTTGTTTTGAAATACTCTCTACCAAGGAGTTATCTTTCCCCTTTTAACTCAGTCCATATTCAAAATCGATTAATTTGTGGAGCAGTATCTTCCCCTTTCCTATCCCTTAAAATACTTCATCCTGAAAAGGCATCWCTGCAGCAGATAGGCATTATGACTTTGAATAGCTCTCTGCTAGTCAGCCTTGACAGTGAGCCTGTTCAAAAAAACCCTTGTATTTCCAGTGTGACTGACATTTATTAAAATCATGTGTGCTCTCATTGTATTGCTCAGGTTACATTCCCATCTGAAGACAAAAAATATAAAACCAGTTCAGCTTCTAATCACTGTCATCTAAGTCTGCTGTTAGTAATGCAGGTATTGAGGTGGGATTGTGCTGGGAGGAAGTTGTCTGTCATCACCTACAGTCATCTCATTACACAGTGGGGAGGCTGAAAGCAGTGGCATGGCCACAAGGGCTCCAGGCAGTGTGTGCACAGAAAGGGTCAGTGTTTTACAATGCAAAGTACTGTTTGTACAATGAATTTCTATCGCTAATATCAATTAATTGGGTAAGGAGCAAACATCACTGTGTAATTAATCTCTATCACTACCATAACTAATTGGATAAAAAGGAAACATCATTTTTTATCTATAGGAATTTCAGAGGACTTATTTTTATCGCTATTTTAGCCATTCCATCTTCACTCCCAATTCCCTAAATTACTTTCTCAATGTATTTTTTGAGGGCTACAACASTATAACATTTGGAAAGAGAAAATGACCAAAGTTACTGTAATAGCCCCAAAGCTAAACAGTATGAGTATATTATTATTATTGAGCATATGGCAGAGTTCCTAACTTGAGATTGATGTGTTTGTACAGCTGTTGCTAAAGCTGTGGCTCAAACAATTGCTGGTTGTTCTAATGAGCTCTTCTGCTTTGAATCAAGAGGATGGGGAGGAAAGAAAAAAAGACTGTTAAAATTGCTGTTGGATTATTATGTGTATTTAGGTTAATGTGTAACTGCAGAAGGTGAACAGGAAAAGCATATTTTTTTAGTACAAGTAGTCTAATAACTTAGGGGTTTAAAACAAATGAGATTTGATAAAGGCATTATTGCTCTAGGATTTTGTTTTTGTAATTTTATATAGTAACACTGTGTATGGTCTCTTCATAAACTGTACTAGTACACTTGAAGGTATGCTTAGCAATTGTTAMTAGTATTTACCCTTCATGTTTTAAAGTGTTTATTGACTCACCATATATTCTGTCATTTTTACTAGAAAATTTTTGGAGGTTTTCTCATGTGTTGGAATTTTTCAAAGCATTTTGAGAGAGAATAAAATGCATCTACTTTCATTTACTAGAGATCACACGTTTATAAATAAGTGGCAGAGATTATACTTGCTCCAGTTTTTTCAAACTTCTGGACAAAAGGAAAAAAATACTTTTGGCTCACCATTTATGCAGATTTTGTGTGGAATTAGTTTTTGCCTTCATAATTGTGGGACTTGTTTATATTGATTAGATAAAGTGGTAGAAGCTAATTTCCTCCCTGTGTGTACGGTCTCAATTTCAGTAGTACAGCAGAATTGTGTCTAGCTATTTCCTTTGGAGATCAGACTTGCTGAAACTTGCTTTTRCAGTGTCTTAGCAGTATACAACCTTTTTCTTGATGTAGTGGGGGCTGTTTTAAAATCTGCGTAGCATAAATTCCTTCCATTGGGATGCCCTGCATTGCTGAGCTTTAGCACTGGGAAGCATGGCATGTGTTGCTTTAAATAACATCTGAGATCATGATTCTTCCTCATGCAATTTCTGCAGACTTGCTTCTCTTCCTCCCTCCAAGCTTTCTTTGCTTTCAGCAGAGCTGAGGGCTTGCTGAATGCATCTTTTTCCACCCCCTTTTGCTTGACTGTTCTGTTATCTGTACTGATATGGACATTTTTGTTTCATGTCTGTTCATAATCTTCCTTTTCTGGGCCAATGCACAAAGCATTATCAGATGAGCTGCTGTGCTGCTTCAGAGCTGTATCTCTAGGACTGGAGCTTATTTTTATCCATTTCTGAGTGAAAATTTACAGCAAAAATTAGAGTAGCAGATGATAAAACCCCTACAGCTCAGTAACAGATGAGCAGAATTAATTGTGCAGTTGCCCCAATTAAAATCTGAAACTGCTCATCACGAATCTTGTCAGGAGTGGTTCCCATTTGTAGTGTGACATACAGCTCTCTGCCATGAGCAGAGCTGCATCTTTGCTGCTGGCATCCCTTAGCATGGCTCTTGGGAGGTGGGTTGCACGTGGCAAGCACGAGGCAAATGGATGGTCAGCAGTCAGCTAAACTCTCTCTAGTGTCTTAAGCACTACTGCTGCCTACGAGGCTGAGGCCCAAAGTTTCTGCTTCCTTCTTTTCCATTCGTTGCCCCAGGTATCATTTCTCTGCATTGGGTGGCCTGCTTGGTTTTGTCAAAGGGAGGGCTGTGCCATGGAGCAGTTGGAAGAGGGTGAGTGCTGCCAGCTCCCACTGCTTCAGGAGCTCTCTTGTGCACTCCATGGCTTCCTGTGTTGGGATTTTCAGCTCTCCAGCAGCAGCGGTGCTGGGGAGCAGGTGAGAGCAGCTGTACACAGCTCCTCACAGCTCAGGTACTGAGGAGACAGCAGCCCTGGGCCTGGAACAGCCATTCTGTTCCAGGATGGATCCTGCTGCATCCATTCTTCTGGAGGGAGGAGTGGGTGGGCCTTGCCTTCATCGGATCTTCTGCTTTGGTCGTCCTGTAGTAGTTGGATATATACCTCACAGTAGGCATCTAGCTCAAATACTGACAGTTTAAAACATTTGTGTCTCTGTTCTAAAGCTCAGAAATGCCTATGCTATGAAAAAGAGTAATGTAGTAGAGTCTTTATGAAACTTTGATGAATTTGATCCTACAAGCTACTATATTTAATGCAAAATAGGGGAAATACATTGGTACTGTGGGAAAACCCACTTGCTAATACAGAAAAGCAGCATTTCTCTAGATTTCTTTCACTGTTTACTCTGAAGAACTTTCTCAGCTATTTAATGGAACGAAGGGGTGTCACCTTAATTTTCTTACATTACATGGTATGTGTCAGCCCCTTTGAGGGAGTTGTTAATATGCAACTTAAATCTGTCACTGAAAATCTTGCCTATTATAGGTCTGCAGAGCAAATAATCTTTTGTGCTCCTTCACACTGATGTGAAATGATGTTCTTTAAGGGGAGGCACAGGTGAAGTGCAGGAGATGAGTAACTGGATGATGGCCTCAGCTGGCCTTGAGGGAACTTGCTGGAGRTTATGCAGAAAAAGGAGAAACCTTTGCCTGAGAATCAGAACATCTTTCTGTTCATTAGTGCTTACATAAAAGCATGCGATTGCCTGTGCAGTTAGTGGTATGGGGAAATGCACCCTCCCTTCCACTGGGAGACAATCCAAATAATCAGGCCTCTTGCTTTGATCTGTAAAGAGGATGGCTCAGCACACTGACACAGAGTGAGAACTTGACTGAGAAGCAGTGCTAAATTACATAAATCTGTCCTTGGCGTGTCCTGCCAGGCACATGGATGTAGCTGTCTTTAAATCGGAACAAACAGGTGGCCAAAAGAGTAGTTGCAATCCAGGTAGTTTTAAACTACCTATTAAAATATAAGTTGCAGAGAGGGAAGCTGAGATCTAATCTATTAAAAGCTTGTGGTTTTCACAAACTGTGAAACTAAACTTCAGCAGTCTAAGTCTTAATACTTCCTACTTGTGGCACAAAATGTATTTCTCTCCAGAAATAGGAGAGAATAACAACTTACTGCAAAGAATGAAATGCCCCACAAAGTCCACTCTCTCTTTTTGTAGTGCTGCCTTGTGCTTGTRGCAGTATTCAAGATTTAGATTTGAGGTTTTATTTCCCCGTAGTGTGAATTCCAGGGAGCACAAACAGAACTACTTTTGTTAGCCTTGGGAAGKTTTTTTTCTGGCATGCTATCATGCCTTCTTCCTGCTTAAAAACCCCAAAAGCCAACAACACAAGTGTGGATGCAAAGTTGTTGAGCAGTTTCAAGAGGAGGCTTTTTTTCCAATCTGATATTTGATGGTGTTTAGTTCACAGATAGCAGTTGTATTTGCAGCTCTCYCTGTGTACACTCTGTAATGCATGTGAAAATAGTTAAAAGCTTAAATGGAAAACCTTAGTTTACAAAARCTTAATTTTAAATTTATGGGGTAGGAAGACAGGAGAAGATATTAATAAAAAATAATGATAACAATAATATAAGTGTGTTAAACCTTTCAGGCTTATGTCACTAATTTTTAATGCAAATGAACAGTGTGTTCTTTTTGCTCTTACTCAGAGTTTTTCTCTATTCCTTTCTCTAGTGCAGTTGCAAATACATCTGAATGACTTTTTTCAATATTAGAAGGACCTTTGGAAGTCATTAAGATGACAGTCTTAGGGGCAGGGTTGGGGKTTTTTTTAATTGCTTGTTGGGCAGTTCACTGTCTCATTAATAAAGCTGAAGACTRTCTAGCCTCGAGCTTAGAATTCCAGTCTATCTGATGTTAAGATAATCAGCTTTTGATGACGTGCAAGACTTAATTACTGCATACATGTAAATCTAAGTGTTCTGCACTAGTGCCTGTATCAGTCAAAACTAATACAGATAATTTAATAATCAGGGAGATGTGCTAAGGAGTTGAACTCCTTGTCTATTCACRTACTAAAAAGATTACTAACTGCTATTTTGGCATAGTGCATAACTTGAAATAAATGACAAGAAAGGTTTGCTGACCAGAGATGAAGACACGTTTTTTTCTGACACCAATATGATTGAAGGATTTTCTTCTGTGTATTGAGTACTAGCTTTCTGCATTTTGTGATTTTTTTTTTTAAGTAACTAGTTTTATGCAAGTTATATTGCTTTATCTCACACATGAAATTCATGCTTCCAAAGGGTATGGTGGAAATGCCCCATTTGCAAGCCTGATAATGCTTACGCTGCATTGTCTTTAAATGGTAACTTCTGTGATGAGGGCTTTTTAAAAGTTGAAACACATCTAATGCCTTTTGATGTACATTCCAGTACTGGTTTGCARAAAATAAGCAGCTAAGATATTTTTAAGAGGATACTCAGCAGGAGAGAAATAAACTTCTGACACATACAAAATTATCTGAGTGGTCTTGTACATGGCACACTGGTAACSTCTTACCTCAAAAGCAGTTCCCAGGCAGAAGCTGCACGTGTGTCCATGACTAAAATAATCCTTGCACTCTTTTTTCTCGCCTTCCTCATCTCATCTAATAACAGGTGATCACTGTGTATGCAGGCAGGCTTTTATGAGCTTTTGCCATTAGATGCTTGTCAACTCCACCTTAACGTGCATCACTGTAGATTTGTGCTCTCTGTGTTTTGTACCAACAAATACCCCTTCTCCCCCAAACACTCACAATGTACCTGCAGCAGATCTTCATCAGCTGGTTGATTTCTCCTGAAGAGTTTTCTGGGCTTTTCTTGGTTGGTTGGTTGAGTTTTTGTTCCTAAAGTCCATGGTGGATGGCAGATCTGCAGTGGCAGAATAACATGCTGGTCAGGATTCCTGAGTTTGCTTTACTCCATTTTTCAGTCTTTGCCCCATTGCTGTTTCACAGTCCAGAGACTGTGAAATGTTCTTATTTTTTATTTTGGAGCATTTTCTGTTTAGAGGTGCAGAGCATCAAGCAGATTTAGTTTGGTTCCCTAGGTRAAGGAGTCAGGGGTTCTGTAGCCTCTTTGCAGTAAAACTCAAAAACCAGCAATATGGAAATAGTTAATATGAAGCAGAGTCTTTCAAGTCATCAACTAGCTTAACATGGCTGATTTATTTTTTAGGGAAAAAAGCAGTTTATTAATCACAGATGTGCATGTTTCTAGTGTTAAGAAAGCTGGGACTAGAATGAGAATTCCCATTTCCCTTCCCATTTCAAAAATTTGCCTGTTTGTTGGAGGTAACTTTATCTTCYAGTCTGAGGGGGTCAGAACCCATGCTGCCTGCCCTTTAGCTTCAAAAATATATTTATGGACTCTGAGTGAACCCTCTGACCTCAATACCAGAGTAACATATGTGGTTTTTACTTTCAGGGAAAYGGCAGTTAAATGGCTTCTTATTGTGGCTATGAATTATAAAACAAAGCCTGTCCGTTAGGTTYTTTTAAAGTACTTTACTGAACTGCATAACTTTCTCTTCTTGAACAAGGAGGGGTTTTATTAAATTTGAAGGTTTCTTGTTGGRTTGGTGTTGCTGTGTGTGACCGCTATAAGTGTGTTGCGTTTTTCTTCTCTCCAAAAATGTCCATCTGTTTCATTTATCTTTTTCTAAAAGGGAGTCTGATTCTCACTAGAAAGTTTACTGTACTTGAAACACAYTTAGGGTTAGCATACCCCAAATTTATTCCATCTGTTTTGGTTTTAAAATTCCATGTTGTTCTCAGTTCAACTTTGAATACTCCTTTTTTCCTCTTAGCATGTCTTAGTGATAAAATATTCTTGAGCAACGCTAGAAAAACAATTTTCTATGTAGTCATAAAGGAAACAAAGCTGATTTAGTTTAAACAATCCCAAGCATGGTAATCAATCAAACCAAGTCTGTATCCCTAAYTATAAAGATAGAAGTCATATATAGTGATGGGACAGGGAGAAATGAGACACTCCCCTGGGGCTCTTCTCACAGTGAAGGTGAAAGGTCTTTCTGTGCTCTTGAAAATGCTTGTATTGGATACTGATATTCCCTAGTCCTTCGAATTGGCAATGCCTCTTACATAAATACATGAGCACAGGCACCCAGGTTTTGTACATGACTGAGCTTTAGTATTGTTCCTGGGRTCCTGAGGAAACAGATGGGAGTAAGTAAGTGAAAAATCTGGATGCCTGTTGGCTGGGATGGGATGGGAAAATAGATGGTAAAGGGTYTCACTGGGAAAACACTGACATGGAATATTTCTAGTGAGTGTTAACTCAGCCATGAGGTTTTTAGAGATGTTTTCTGCAAATTTAAGGRAGGRCAAAAAGTCAGATCTGATCTCCAAAGAGGCCTAGTGGGCTGGTATTCTTTTCAGGTTAACAYTGGTTTTAAATCTCTGKTTTTTTAATGCCCTRTTTAATAAAATTTGATCTTTAGGCTGATGCTTTTCTAGCAATTAAGTATTTTTATTTCTTTTTWAAAAAGGTGTTACCAGTGCATACAACTGTCTTAAGGGTGGGTTCCAGGAAGATGAGGCCAGGTTCTTTTTGGTGTCCAGTGACAGGTCAGGGGGCAACAGGCACAACCTGAAACATAGAAAGGTCAGTCTGAATATGAGGAAGAGCTGCTTTATTGTGAGGCTGGCAGAGCACTGAAACAGTCTGACCTGAAAGGTTGTGGAGTCTCCTYCTCAGGAGATACTTAAAACCTGGCTGGATGCARCCCTGTACACCCTGCAGTGGACATGGTCTAGCTGATCTCCAGAGGTCCCCAACTTTTGTSATTTTCSTTCTCTCTGAGTRAKTTCAGGCTTTAAAGAGMAAAGTGGAACAGTGCTATCATTTCAGTGTRCTACTTACATGATGTCCACTTTTGTGATTCCCTGAAGCCCTAATAATACTTCAGTAAGGATTTCATATTGAGTCACGCAGAAGGGAAGATAAGAAGCAGTTACATGCTGCATGCCAAATGAAAACTAATGTTGTGTGGGAGGATAYAGCTGAAGTATGTGCTGCAGAACATGTCTGGCTTACATTGTTTTGTCTCTTAGATCCTCTCTGCTTGAGCAGAGTGTACTTATTTCTCCATGCTCTTTTCCTTCCTCCTGCCTACAAATTTTTGGCTGACTTGGGTTAAGAGTTAGGAGTGGTACAGTAGAAGTGCAGTCATACAGAAATACTTGCCTTCCACAGTTTCAGGGCCTCTGTCCTGTACTGCTTGGTTTTACAAGAAATTTGGTAGTTGCTAAGTGTAGCTTGTCAAAAGGATGTGTGAAAATCTGGGGAGGTGGAACATACTTTATAAAAAGAAAGGGTTTATTAACTGGAGGCATGTTACATGCTTAGGAATAGGCATGTTTATGTAAAAGTCAATCCTATGCAATCAGTTACTGCACCACCATGCTGCCTTTTTGTTAGAAAGGAGTAATTGCAAAGGAAAGAAATGCAACAGATATAAAAGTACTGAACAGTACATGGTGAACTTCTGTGAAGGCTTAATTTTTTCTTCTTATGTAAACGAGTGAATGTTCTCTATTTTATTTGTGTGGAAGGAACCTTGTATGAACTGTTATTGGGAGGAAAACTATATACAAATGAAAGAAAAATTTGGCTGAGTAGTTATAACAAACATCTTCAAGCTTGGGAGTTCTGGAAATAAGGCATTTAGTTTGTGCTTTAAGAAACTTGTTTACAAGAACATCAACACTCATCCTCTCGTCTTCTATAGTCCACTAGCAGAGAAGTAGAAGGTTATTTATTCAAATACTCATCAGCTGATGTATGCTGTGATTTCTGAAACAAGGCATCTGATAATTAAAATGCATGACACAGTAAAGGTAAAGATAAGTTTGGTCAAAGACCAGTCAAACCAAATTCTTACTGAGGTTTATAGGAGATTGTTTGGATTCCTGTGGAGAGCTTGCAGATGGTTGCAAGTTTTGTTTGGAATTTTTTTAATAAGCAGATCAGGGTTTTTTTTAATAAAGTTTAAAATCTGTCATGATGTGGCTAGTAGGCTTGCTTTTCTTGCATATGTGCTGAGAACCCTTAAGCACTAATCCCGGTGCCTTTAGGGATACTCAGGTTGCAAGTTGAAAACCATTGTTATAGGTAATTAATTTCTTCCTTATGCTTTCCACTTCAGCAAGAAAATAATRTAGCAGTTCTTAGCACTACTCTCCCAAGATTTAGAGACAAAGACAACTAGTGTTGCTCTGCATCTGCTTTTTTGYTAATACCCATTACTTAAAACCTTGAAGCTAGGTTAATGGCACCATGTGAACTCTCCTAACCTATGCACACTCACAACCTATGCTGTTGCTGGAAGATAATTCTGCAGATGTGACTTGGTTTAAAGGGTTAGCAGTTAGCTTGTTAGACTGAAAGTAAGCATTACAAAATTTGTTTATCTTCAGCTTTGTGGAAACATGATGAAAGTGGTGGTTAACAGCAATTATTATGTATGTGTTCATACAGTATAAGCTACAAATGTTCTTGGCATCAGAGCTGATGTATCTTAATGGTGACATGCCATGGGTTTTATTGGAACAGACAAACATTTTCATAAACAGCATGATAGATCACATTTTGGATTCCAAGGAAAGAGTGGCCTTTGTGTAACAGCTTGAACATGAAGGAAAAATACAAAGTCCTAACTTTTTATATCCACATTTTATGTCTCTTTCCCCATCTCCATTCAAAACCATCATTTATACTTAGTGCTCTGTGGAAATGGAACAGCCTCACATATTTGTGTGTGGATCCAAGAATTTGGATGTTTATGATGAAGTGTATTGCTATATCAGTGTGACCATATTATTCCACAAAATTCAAACTATCTCTGGTCAGACTGGCAATACACCTCTTAGGGAAAAGCTGCCAGAAAAGGTGACCTGAACATCTGTGTCAAGCTTCAAGAAGGAGCACAAGCACTGCGTTTAACTCCCAGCAGTAGAAACATTCAACAAAACATTATTTATGTCATCCTTATGTAAACTATCTGTCTGCAAAAGTGCATACACAGGGGGGAAAAAGAACCAACATATTTAACAACCTAGGATTATCTTGCTAATACACTAGTGGTAGAGAATATTTATAAAAGTGGTGTTACAAGAATATTTCCAGGCCCCCACTTTACCCCTCCCCAAAAAGTGTATTTTTAGGAAAAGAGAACTGCTGGGGGAAACAGCATTGGGCAGACTGGGGAAAAAAAGAAATCTAGTCTCACAATAGCTAACCAGTGGGTGTTCATCATAAGCATACAGGTCCTGGTCAAGTGACAGGAACCTTGGTGGGAAAGTGGTTTTGGCCTCATGCACATTTAACTATGGCTTGAGAAAAGTGTATCCTTTGTTTCATTACAGAACTTCAAGCATGTCCTGCTGAGAACTACTGCTGATCCTGAGGTTTCAGCAAGTGGGCTTTTAAACACTGCTTTGTTTTGTTTCTTAAAAAAAACAAAGCCAAAACTCAAAGAAAATTTAAGCAAAAGGCAGACATTTAACTGTCTTCTGGTTTCTTCTTCCCTCTATCTCAAGGGTAGAGGAAATATATAAATGAAAAATGTAATTGCAGAATTTGTAATTAAATTTGGTGTTTAAAAAATGATTTGCTTATCTCATTGAGGCAATTATTGTTACCCTTCATGTCTTTGCTCAAAGCAAAGTTAACATTAAAAGATAAARCAAGCATATCCTTCCATAAAGTTATATGACATAAGGAAGGTATAATCCACTATCAAATAAGCATCAGGAGTGGGTAGCAGGAATTACAGTTGAGGCAGGAACAACTTAATGAAGCTTGACTGTTCTAAACACATCAGTGGTGCTTATGCGTGGATGGCTGTGTGCAGCATCAGCWCTGATAGCTGTGGTGTTGTTAAAGGCCAGATTACCTCAAAAAAAATCTCACTGATTTGTCCATCAATTCAATTCCGTATCCATTATTACATATATCCATTTGCCTCATTTCTCACTTGCCAGTGCTTCAGCTTTTAAGTGGTCCCCTTGTTCTTTTTTGCAGACTCCCTGTCGGTGTCCAGCAATGACGCCAGTCCTCCCGCGTCCGTAACGTCGCTTCAGCCGCACGTGATCGGTGCTCAGAGCTCCCCGGGCCCCAAGCGCCCTGGCAACACCTTGAGGAAGTGGCTCACCAGYCCTGTGAGGCGCCTCAGCAGTGGGAAGGCAGATGGGCACGTCAAGAAACTGGCCCACAAGCATAAGAAGAGCAGAGAGGTCCGGAAAAGTGCGGATGCAGGCTCTCAGAAGGACTCCGACGACAGCGCAGCGACCCCACAAGATGAAACTGTTGAAGAGGTAAGTGCTCAAGGCAACTTCCCGAGACTTGTGTGTATGTTTTTCAAKGAACTAAATGTTCCTTGAAGTGAAGATTGTCTCCTCAGCTGACTGTCAAGCAGTGGAGCAAAGTGTTACACGCGATGTGCTCATCCTTCACTGCTGTGCTTTGCATGAGCCCTGTGCTAAGGACAGTTTGTGCCCTCTGAGAGTGTTAGTGAGGCTCTGTGAAGCACCTGTTATTTAAAAAGAGAAACTGGAGAATAAAAAGTTGTCCTTTTTATTATTTATTAGCATACTCTCTTATGCTAATTAGGAAAGTGGCTTGTGAGTAAAGGTGCTTCAAGGTCTGGGAATAATCAGGTCATTTTGTATTTCCTTTGCTTTTCTTGTTGATGGATCAGGGAGAGTGTAGGCAGAGCTGCTCAACTGCTTAAACTCTTAATTGCACCTTGCATAACAGTCAGAGCACAGAATAATTACTGGCTCTTCAATGCAGGCCAGTTACCACTAGTCAAATAATATGTGTGGCACTTTTCATTGGAGAGAAGGAAATTGTGAACTGTTCCAAATTTTACCACCAAGGACATCTACTGAGGGCTTCCCTTCTTCCCACAAATATGTGCCTCTCTTTCAGAGTCTGGAACTCATGTATGAACAAAGCTAGCCTCCAGTTAGGTGCAGACAAGAGCCAAATTCTCTGTTGCAAACCTATGGTTCAGGCTGAAATAAATGTCATTTTACTGCTTCCAAGGGCACAGCTGGGTGCTTGTTATTCCTTTTTATTAGATTGACTCTGACTATTGGTTTTGGTAGTTATCATACAGAAAAGTGGTCTCAGTTGCCCAGTTTTTATTTATTGCTGCTTTTTTTTTTCTTCCAACGTATTTTTCTACATGCTTGGAGCACTAGTGAAGTTCCACAGTAACTGTAGGGAAAGGAAAGACTGAAGACTTGGCAGCATGATGAATTGTGAGATCTTGATTAGGAATGAATACTGGCCTCTGACCTTGAATGTCAGGCTGTAGAAAGAGACTCTCTGTGCTGCAGTTTTAACATAATTTTGGCAGTATCTGTTATTCTGCAGATCTGTGATTGAAGGGAAAAATTTAAGACCATGCCTTAAAGTCAGGAAAAAACAATAACCATGTACGCTGTCTTCCTGTAAAGGTAGATAAATTATCCTGTGAGTTCAGTACCTTAAACTTTGAGTACTTGAAATCAGAGTTCCTTGTGGGGGACTGAAAGAATAATTGATGAAATACTTCATGTTATAATAGGGGTTTTTATATCCTCTAGAAGTCTTGCTGTGATAAAGAGCAAGATACATTTTTCAGAGAGATACAGTTTTCTCTTTACAGAATGGGACTTGGAAAGCAAGTGTGGCTTTGATAACACTTTCCTGTAGTAAATTTCTATTGAATATCTTTTCCTTGATATTTGAATTCTTTTGCTTTTACCAGACATTGAAAACTGTCTTTGGAATTTGCATTCCCCCCACTCTGTTAAGGAGTGTTTGTAGGAACATCTTGACTTGTTGGGAGAGGGCTGAAACCACAGAATAGCCTTATAACGAGTGTGTGTGATAATCAGCTTCATGCTGTTGAGATAACAGAGCTTGAACACCTTGATGTTACTTACAGAGAGGTCGGAACGAGGGGCTGAGCAGTGGCACTCTCTCCAAGTCATCCTCGTCAGGCATGCAGAGCTGCGGAGAGGAGGAGGGCGAAGAGGGAGCCGACGCTGTGCCGCTGCCTCCTCCCATGGCCATTCAGCAGCACAGCCTTCTCCAGCCCGACTCGCAGGATGACAAGGTAGGAGCACGACCTGGGGGAGGCTTCACAGGATGAGGTAACCTCTGTTTGCACAAACTTTTCTTCTGCTTCCAAAGGTCCTGAAAATGTGCACAGTACAGCTTAGTGGTAGACAAAAGTAACCACTTTTGCCCTTTAAAAGGGTGTTCAGTTAAAAGAGCATGAATTAAATCCTTCTCTATTTTAAAAGCACAAGTGTAGAAATCTTCCTGCTAGCGCTTTAAATGTGGAAATTGGCTGTTTTGTGTGCTCACAGGATGATTTATTTCACTTTGGCTAATGCCATATTAATTAGATTAGAGTCCAATTGATTAGAGTCCAATTGATTAGAGTCCAATTGTTTTATAATCATACCTTTTGTTATTCTTGGGTTTTTTGGGGGAGGAAAGGGGGGGATGCCTAAGAGAAAGGCATTACCAGATAAGGGTAATAATTGTCATTAAATTATGGGTTAAACCCCAGCCAGCCGTTAAGCCCTACACAGTCGCTGTTCCACTGTCCCTGTGAGAACCAGAAGGGAAAGAGTGAAAAATCTCTTGGGTTGAAATAAAGACAGTTTAATAGGTAAAGCAAAAGCCATGCACACAAGCAAGGCAAAACAAGGAGTTCATTCACCACTTCCCATAGACAGGCAGGTGTTCAGCTATCCCCAGGAGAGCAGGGCTCCATCACGTGTTGCAGTGACTTGGAAAGATAAATGCCATTGTTCCAAATGTCCCCCCCTTCCTTTTTCTTCACCACAGCTTCATATGCTGAGGATGATGCCACATGGTCTGGAATATCCCTGTGGTCAGTTGGGGTCAGCTGTCCTGACTCTGTCCCCTCCCAATTCTTTGTGGCCCCCCTATTCTCGTCGTGGGTGGGGTGAGAAACAAAAAAGGCCCTGGTGCTGTGTGAGCTCTGCTCAGCAATAGCTAAAACACCCCTGAGTTATCAACGCTGCTTCCAGCACAAATCCAAAACAGGGCCCCATACCAGCTACTGTGAAGAAATTTAACTGTGTCCCAGCCAAAATCAGCACATAATCCTTCTGTTTTTCACAAACATGGACACATTAAAATTAAACGTAAAAATTTTGCACTGGTAATAAAACTTTGGATGTAGGTAGTAACTGCATGAAGAAAATCTTACTTGTGTGTGATCCGTTTTTCTTTAATTGTTATGATATTCATGCGTTGAGAGAGTTTATTTCAATTTTGAACCTGAATCAGACATTTAGGGGGCAAGTATCAAGTCTGGAAATAGAGGTGTTTAAAATAGAAATAATCTGGACTTGTGCAGCAAATATGATCATTATTGTTTTCTTGCCATTTTGCTCCTTAAAATTTTTAGCCTTTATAATTTACAGCACTGAATATTAGTTAGTGAATTTTGTGATTACTTGTTCTCTGTTCTCAGCGGTGCAGATGTTATTCATAACTTTAGTGGATCTTTCCATTTTTTATTTTTTTTCTCTTAAAAACACTGCCTTTCAGTGGGAATCTCACTCATCCCTGAAGCTGGTTCTTATACTCTGTGTCTATTCAATTCCTACATGTTTCCTGAATTGACCAAGTGTAACATATGAGTTGAGAAAATAATATATTGGGAAATATTCCTGAAACAAAACAAGCAAAAATAGGCCAGGCTTTAGAGCTGAGAGAATGTTTTCTTTCTAGAATAATGTCAGTTTTAGATTTAGAAATAGGATGAAAATAATGTTGGTGAAAATATATTTAAGCTCTTGCTGATGAGCTGTCATATTTGCATGTTCCTTCGGTGACAGAAAACAATTGATATAAAAGTGTTATAAAAAGTTCTCCACAGAAAAATTAATTTCATTATGGACTTCGTTGCATAGCAAGAACCCTTACATGAAGGGATGTGCTTGTAAGCTAGTGCCTGCTTACTGGTGTATTTCTGGTGCAAAGTCAGGCATGTACCACAGCAGAGAAAGACTCTTTGAGTAGCTTTCTATCTCCAGGAGATTTTATTTTCACTGCTGYTGTGGTTTAAACCCAGCCAGCCACCAAGTACCACGTTGTAAGCTGCTTGCTTACTCCCCCACCAGTGGGTTCAGGAAGAGAATGGATCAAGCAAAAGACAGAAAACATGTGGATTGTGATTAGGCAAACACCATGCACACAAGCAAAGCAAAACAAGAAATCAATTCACTGCTTCCCATGGGTTGACAGGTGTTAAGCTATGTTCAGGAGAGCAGGGGCCCATCAGGTGTAATGGTGACTTGGGAAGAAAAATGCCATCACTCCACATGTCCCCCTTTCCTCCTCTTTCCCTCCACTTTATACACTGAGCATGATGTCACGTGGTCTGGAATATCCCTTTGGTCAGTTYGGGTCACCTGTCCTGGCTGTGTYTCCTCCCAACCTCMCAAGCACCCCCAACWTCCTCACCASCAGGGCAGTACAAAATAGCAGAAAGGCCTTGGCTCTGTGTAAGCCSTGCTCAGCAACAACAAAAACATTTCTACATTATCAGCACTTTTTTAGCACAAATCCAAAATGGTGCCCCATACCAGCCACTGTGAAGAAAATTAAYTCTACCCCAGCAAAAACCAGCACAACTTCTTAAAAGGTTAATGTGCCTCCACTTCAGTAAAAACATGTTGGGACAGTTTTAAAGTAGCTGAAACTACATTTAGAGAAGACTTCAGAGAAGTTAAAACTTGGTAAAGTTAATATTATACCATAATTTTTCAAAGCATGTAAATTGTGATTCTTCTGCAGTGTGTTGTTATTACGCAATATTTGTCCTTCATGGAGGGAGGCAAAAGGTCGCCTCATGGGGCATCCTGGGAGGTTGTGTGTGCCTCTCTGAAGTCCACACACCACCAACTTCTAGCACCCAAAATAAATGCTTTATTGGAACATATAAGAAGAGAGAAGCCAGAGCAAATTTTTACCCAGGAGAAGGTAGTTGGCTCTGTTGGTAGAGTTACTGATTAATAAAAGGCTTGCAAACAAGTTCCCAGTTGTCTGTCTTCTGGGTGGAGTCCTTCTTCACATTCCTGCCATGCTGGGTGGTTCCTTGGGTTGCTCAGCTACTCCAGATCCCAAGGAATGTCTCCTCCTTTCTGCAACCTCAAGAGACTTGGCATTCATCTCTACCTCCCTGCAAGCATTTCTTCCTCTCCAGAGCTCCTGCTCAGTGCTGGAAACTCCCTGATTGCTGGGTTTCTCCTTCCCTTCCCAGCCTGCTGTGGGCCCCTAGCAGCATCTCATACCTCTGTGAGCTCAGTTGCTCTCTCCGGCCTTCCCTTCTTTTCAGGGCAAGGGATGTATTCTGCTCCCAGAGTACATCATCAGGAAAGTCAGCAAGGAGTTTTATCTCTGCAGCTCCTTCTCTTTCAGATAATATGTGATATAACCACATATTGGAAATCACAGTTCTGAAGTTTTACCTCACATCCTTCATATGCCAGCAGGTTTTGGTTATGGTCTCTCTTTTATTGCTCTGATTTCAACACTGAGAGTGTTTTTTAAGATTAAGCTGAGTTCTGCATCCAAAGTGAAAGCCCACATACAGGCACAGCTCTGGAAAACCTGGTCAACAGTCAGATGTCATGAGCATGTAAATTGCCTAAAAGACAGGCCAGCTTGTGGGATTGCTCAGTTTTTTTGGTGTGCATGCAAGCATCATGTGCTAGGCCATGCTGATTTGTCTAATAGCACTAAATAACACAACCATTTTCTCCCCTAAGAGCTCATCTGCACACTCTATGCATTCTCTCATTCAACAGAATCATTGTGCACGTCATGGATTTGCATTTGGTGGCAGTTTACAAGTTGTTTGCGTTTAATTTTTGGATAAGCAGTATTAAAAGTTTCAAGATCAGTTATGTTAATATGAAACTAATTATTTTTGCTTTTTGTTTTCTCTTTTTGTAAACTCTGATGCAGCATTATGTTGACTTGTGTTCTGTCTCTGCTTTGGCTCAGTTCCCATATCTTTCCGTTTAAAGTTATCTGTATTTCCTTTGCTTACCCAGCCCCTGTTTTCCTTTCCAAATAAGGCAAATACAAGGCAAACTACCTAAAATCTGTATATTCTTTTTTTTTTTTTCCTCCGTGTTTACTTATGGGGAGTCTTGTTACACCCATGCTTGGTTTGAGCAGAACCTCTTGTGTTGGGTCATTTTTCCTGCCGTTCCTTTGCTCTGTTGGAAATGTTTGCAGGACAGCTTGCCCTGTGCTGCATGATGTTCACTGTGCTGTTTGTAATATGAAGTACAGTTCATATTACACCCTCTTTCCACTTTCCAATTACTARATTACAAATGTAATATGCAAACAAYTCYGTTTGCAAATTACTGARGCTGAATTTAATGGCCTTCTYCCAGAATCCTTTACTGTGAACACCTTTTACCTTCAGTTGTATCTATAAACTGGCATTTTATAGCTTATGAGGCCAGAGATCTTCTGTGCTCTACACATACCATTGGGAAAAATGGATGGCACCAAGGAATGGTGAGCTCAATTTCCCATCTGAATCTGGGCAATATATTCCAGCTCTTTTAGAAAAGTAAATGCCCCTGAGTTATTGGTGTATTTTTTCTTAACATAATAATGCTTTCTCCTTTATTTCAAGTCGTCTTGTTTTCTCTCAGTTTTCTGCAGTTGTTGCTTTCTTTAAGCAGCAATAGAATAGGTTAACAAACTGTTGTCCATTGGGTCAAGTTTCATAGCTGTTTGCCAGRAATTATCAGCAATTATATTTCCTCRACTTCTATTGCATGTAGGAACAGGAATTTTTATCCCAGCACTTTAATTCTGTGGGGTTTACTTGAAACTTCCAACTCCATCTGCTCAAGTTGGAAGGGACGATCTTATATGACACGGACAGTACCTGTTGAGTACCTTTGTCTGACAGA
>CADDXX010000493.1:0-63384 GCA_902810485.1 Alauda arvensis
TATGATCTTTTCTTCTTGTTTCATCCCCCCTGTCCTGCTGCTGACAGGGAGAGAGAAAATGGCTTGGTGAGTACTTGGTGGCCAGCCAAGGTCAGTCCACCACATTGCAGCATGGTGTATAAAGTGTATGTAGTACAATGCTATAGAAAATATACTTTGGCATTTTCTAAGTAATAGGGACATCAGCGAAATTAAAATTTGTGTTATAGGTTAATATGGCTCACTGACTACTTTCATTAGCTTTTTTTTTTAAACTGCATTTTAAAAGCTACAATTCAGTATCTTTCCTAGGCTTTCTTCAAGTGGTAAGTTAATTTTGTGCTACCTTGAATAAGATGACAACAGTGTAAAAAGTTTTATGTAATTTGTCTCTCCTTCTGTTCTATCTCCCATCTTTGATCCTCCCTCAACTTCTGGAGCTATGAGTTGTTTCCTTTCATCCCATTGCAATAGGGTCATTTTGCAGAACATGAGTGGCCATTCAAGGGCCCTTCAATCTGGAGCTTTTTTATGGGATATGGGTAAATGATCTCAGAATTAATGATGGGTGGCAGGGATTTTCTTAGGAGCTCCAAAGACTTTGGGATAGCTGGTGGGACCAAGCACACATTATTATGTGCACCACGAAGCCCCTGGGGTTCCCTGGAGCTCACAGCAGGGCCTGCAGTATTAAGGAAATCCAGCCTCAGGTTCTTCAGGAGCAGCTCCATAGCAGTGAAGTTGCCTGTGAATGCATCCAATACATCTCACTGCTTTCTTTCTAAGTGCCAGAGAGGGGGAGGTTTTACCATAAACATAATTGCTTGTTGCAGTTTTCTAATTATTAAAAATGGAAATATTCTCAATTTAATGGTACTTTTCAACATGCAGATTTCAGGACAAATCCATTAGCTTAACTTATAAGAAGGCCCAGATAACAAAACTCATGAATCAGTGCCTACGTTTGCAGTGGGCAGCATGGCAAAAGCTTAAAATCCTGAAAGCACAACTCCATACTCCTAAGTGCTTTCAGAGCTGTTAAATGTTTTAAACAGCAAGTGGCTAACTAGAATGAGAATAGAAATGTGAAATCATCCAGATAAAACTTACAGAGTGAATACACTAGAATTAAGTGTTGGGGAAGATAGACTCTAAATTCAGTGAAGTTAATACAATTCTACTTCATGTATAAAAAGTGAAATACTCAAAGCAAATGCTACTTGTACTCTGTGAGGCATAGTGTTACCATTTCTCTTTGAGGGATTAGAGTCTTGAAAGCCTACTCTGAATTTTACAGCTCACATCCATTTTCAAATTAGAAACATATAAATGCAGTCTCTTTTGAGTCAGGGGCAACATGATATTCAGTGTGTTAATGCATAATGCAACATTCAGTGTCACTAGTACTTCAGAAGTACAAAATAATATTGTGCAGAACTCCATATGCTGAGGCAATCCAGGCACCTTCAACAAAAAACTCCTTAGAAATGCAGTGCAGAAAATTCATGTGTACTTGAGTGAGTGTCAAGATGTTATATCTGTGGACTGTTTCTTCCCAGGTCAGCCAGTAAAGAGAACACAGTCTTGAAAATTAAATGCGTTTAAAAAAACCCCCCAGTTGTCAGAAGCACCACTAAAATAATTGAATTTTAATATGAAAATTTGAAATGGAAACTTGGGTCTTCAATATATGGGGGAAAGGCAATGTATTTTGAAAAATTCACAAAAAAATAGTTACTATTTTTATCTGAAGAAACATTCACTATATAACGTATTTTCAGCTAATGTAAAAGTTTGAGCTCCACAGAGCTTGTGGGTTGCTATTCCCTGTGACATGTACATTCCTGATGTTCCAGAGAATTTCTCCTTCTGACAGAGAGCTTGGCCTCCTTTCATGGGAGACTTAAGGACTAACATTCCTCCTTGAGGATAGAAAGCAGAAATAAAAACTGACTGACTGAAGCTGATGTGCTTACTAATTCAGTCTTCAAATGTGGGCTTTTATGAAGACATGACTTCTTGCAGAACAAATAAAATCTCTTCCGTGAAGGGTGGTGATTATTTCTCTTTCACTTCAGAGACAGACTTTAGTAGCTCAAAAGCTCACAAAAAGCAGTAATAATCACCCTTCATAGATGAGATATCCTGTAGGTATAAAATGCACACTTGTCACCTCTCTGAGCCTTCAGTTGAGGAGTTGACAAACAAAGAGAAAGTCTAAGATTCCCCTTCCACTTAGACACATCCTAACTCCTTTAAATCTGTTTTTCCTCTCTTTTCTCTTGTAGCCTTTAAAGTGCAGATCAGCAGGAGGTGATTTCTCTCTTGTAGGAAAATGTGAGAGATTACCTCTGTGGAACCTCATGTAGACCAACAGGTCTTCAAAAAAAAGGTCTGCTGAAGGTCCTTTTCTCACTGTATAAAGTCAATTTTGCCTCACTTTGGTTTCTGTGGCAACCATGCCACATTGGTGGGACAGCACATCAGTGTCAAGGATATGTCAGGTCAGGAAAAAAAGGGCAGTCTCGCATCAAAATTCGAATCCTTTTGATAGCAAATATGGATAGTGGGTGCAAATAACCAAGCAAGAACCAGTATGAAGGCAGGTTGGGGGATGAACAGAATGAGAACAGCTCTGCCAAGAAGGATTTGGTCAAAGGGAGGCTGGACATGACCAAACCAGCAGGGCTAACAGGGCAAGGGAGAGGATTCTGCCCTTCTACTCAGCTCTGCTGTTGCACCCACAGAGCTGCATCCACCTCCAGGGTGCTCAGCGCAGGAAGGATCTGTTGGAGCAAGGCAAGGGAGGACCACAAAGGTGATTGGAGGGATGGCACACTTCTGCAAGGAGAAGGCATTTGGAGCCTTACATTTCTTGAATTCAAATAAATAATACTAAAAAATAAAAAATCTTGTAAATTTATCATATGGAAGTTTTCATATTTTATGATTGCAAGTTTTTGTGACAATACAATTTATCAACAATGTATTTCGTTTTCTCCCTTTCTGTTAATTAAAAGCTACTTTTGACCCTGAACTTAGATTAAACATGGTGTGTAGATGAAAACCTATGAAATTTTAATCTTCAAATTCTTGGGCTGTTTTGCTTTAACCTAGAGTCAAGACATTTACATAAGGGAATATTTTAAAAACTTTTTTATTAGCATATAAATATTTATCTCTCCTTAAAAATTATCTTCTGAATATTAGTCTATATTTGTAGGGCACTTTGGAGATTTTCAGCACCAAGTATTAATTAAGTGTTATTATTTCTATGCCTGCTCTTATTTAAGTTCCCCCATTTTCTAAGCCTTTGAGGAAGTAAATAAGATCAGAGGTTTTTTAAGGACAGTCTTGAGGAAAGACCTTAGGCAAGTTATGAAGACTGCATATTTTTAACAGCTAGATAACTCATCCCCTAAATTCTCTCTATTCATGGCCACTGCTATCCCATTCTCTTCTCCATTATGGAGAGACTGATGTGATTAAAGTGGAAGAGATGAGTAGTTCTGCATATTCTTTGAATTGCTTCACTTTTAAACAGCTTTTTGGGTTGTAGAAGTTCTTCTTTGAGGAAGATTCAACTTTGAGAATTAAATTCAAAGCTGGTCAAATCTCAGAATTCTGCACAAAAAGGCATGTTTTAATTTCAAAATATAATCTTTAAGACATTTTTAATAATAAAAAATGTCCTCTGAGAAATTTTGAATTTAATAGSAATTAGATTTATTTTTAGTTGCATAACTGATTATATTTTCTCTAATTCTTAACTAGCCTGTGACAGTATTACATAAGACATAAAATCGTAAATGACTACTAATACACCACACTATGTTTAATAATTTAAACTGTCTTTTATATAAATAGAAATAAACATACCTGCTACTTACTTTGAAATAAATAATCTTATTTTCTCCATTAAAATAATTTCTGTTTGTATTGAAAATTTGGACAGTATTGAAATAAAACAACAGGGAAGTAAATATAGCTGTCATAGTTTATCTTATATTAGCTGTCATAGTTTATCTTATATTATCTTCCAATGACTTTTCTATGTCAATGGAAATAGCCTAAATGAATTTCCCCCCATCCCACAGCAAAGGCAAGACTATTAGCAGCTCTGATAATTTTGTTCCTTCCAGTAACATACTACTCTGGGGAAAGAAGAAGCCTCTGGTTATATTATTACAAAGTTAAATAAGCTTCCATCTATGGAAGATATAAAGTTTTCATGAGTATAGCTCCATCTTTTACAATATGTATAAAATGAGACCTGAGGAGGTTTTTGTAAAGCAAGAAGAAAACCAAAGGATCTTGAGGAGGGATGGTTACCAAAGCAACCTATAAACATTGCTTTACACTATCAAGTAAGCATTGCTGCTGATATTTTTTTTTACTTATAACTCAGAGCTTATTTTTGTGGAAATCTTGTAACATGTTCTGGCATCTTGAAAAATATGTAACTTCACAACAGCTACCAACAGCCAAGGAGGGGAATGTGATTCTGAATGATTCAAAGTGTGATTTCTGAACTAGGAAATATTTTATTAGAAAGAATGTAGATTTTAGACCTTTTAAATCATGAAAGATCAGCAAATGGAGGGAGAGAACATAGACCTCTTTGAAATAAAAATAATATGCTTTTTTTAGTTTGAAAGTCAGGTTCCTCAATGCTTGTATCATACTTCAGTAGACTGGATCTTTATGTTTTACAATGCTTCTTCATTCTCAACTCAAATACAGACTTAGAAAGTACTTCAAGTATTCACTTTTTGTCCAACTTCTGGACAAAGAACTGACCAGACCTAAAGCAATGAGGGTACTTAGATCACCTCTGTGTGGGCTTTACTCACTGAAACAGAAATACTAACTGATTTAGGTAACAATCAGATCACATCATGCTGCTATGACTTGTCTTCTTAGCACCACACAAATCAGTATAATTCAAGATCTCTGACAACCCAAGTTTACAGTCATGTTTATTCTAACCTCACTAGTCACCAACCAGCTGAAGAAAAATATGCATGAAATCTTGACCTCCAGTAACCTATAATTTAGGCAAATAGTGTTAATACAGCAGCCAGGCTTAACAGGAGGTAGAAGCTGTCATTTCTGTGAGCATTACAATAACATGTCCATTGTTATATCACATCAATTGTTCTACATTTGTCATATCTGACCTGTATGTTGTCCTTTTGGAAAGAACTCTTCTGCCTGTCCTGCATCTGCTTGTGCATTCAGTGGGAACAATTCCTCCCTTTGCTTTGCTAGTTGCTTTTGGCCTCAATTGGAGACTTCAGCTTCTAAGTTAAATGGACATCTGGCAACTTTACTCCTCTTCAGACTTATCTGAAAGGAAACTCATTTAGCAGGTGCACACAAAGCCATTGACAATTTATTGACCAATGGAAAAAAAAAAAGAAGTCAGCCTGGACTGGCATGAGCACCCTTCTGAGCAAGAGCATTACATGCCTTATAAAACAGAAAATTGACAATCAGAGAACACAGTGTCTGAAGCCAGACACATATTTCTAGATCTGCTATTTCATCTTTTTTAAAACTACAGAGATTAGTATGTCAGAAATAGAAACCAAAGACAAAGATGTACGAGAACTGAGTTTCCCATTTATACTTCTGTACTCTGCTATGAAATGTATTGGTCAAAAAAAAAGTAAAAAAAAAAAAAAGGCAGCAATCTAAATGAGGCATCTCCAGTTACAGTTTATAAATTTCAGGTATGCAGTCTGCCTATAAAACAGAGTGTGTCCTGTTATTTGTGAAATGCAAGTGGGAATAGGACACCTGAGTTTGGTAAACAAAACTGTTTTAGAGCTGTTAAAATGGGAAGAAGACAAAATTTAGAATGATGGTAGGGTTATACATGATAAGTAGTAAAGTGTGTTTAAATATGCAGGTAGCAGACTGATCACAGAAGAGATGGTTTTAGTTAAAAACATTATTTCATGATGCACATTGGTTTTGTAGTGTGAGTCAAAAATTAATAATAATAATGCAGCATTTTTTAAAGCATTTTAGATCAAATCCTGTTGACTGTTTTTAAATTCTAAGACATTCAGACTGTGATTCATACACTCAGCTATTTTATTCATCAAATGAAGAAAATCAGATCTTGTAATAGGTGTGCATTGACACAGAGGAAATAAAGTAATCCTTGTAATGCCCTTCTAGGACGATGTAGAAACATCTACTATCAAAATCCTGCCTAATATTGCTCTCAATTCTGTGTCTTGAACAAATATTTTGAAAAATCTGTGTTAATGAGAACATTTGGAACTATGATTCATTTCTAAACACTAAGTATTTAGAATTTTGCACAGACATCTCCAGCTGAGCTAAAGAGAGCAGAATGTTACGTAAAATTTCATTAAGAGTATAAAAGTATACCTGACATAGGAAAATATGTGTGTTGGACTCTGAATGATCAAAGCATATCATAAAATCATAGATAGTTAAGGGGTTAGAATGGACCTTAAAAATCATGTAGCCTTTCTGTTAGAGATAAATGTCATAGGCTTAGGAATATTTTCTCCTAGATGAAAGAAAACAAAAACTTTAATTGGAAACTGATTGCATCATTAAGAAGATATTTATTCCTTTCAGTTATTAGATCAAAATGAGACTACAAAGGGCAAAATGGTAGTAGGTAAATAAGGTAAGAGTGTTCCTGTGCATGTTTCTTAGACAGACAAGGACTGAAATGATGTTCTCTGAAGTCAGTGCACACCTAAATTAGTCAGGACTTGATCTAAATTAAAATAGTCCCAAGGTAAATATCTTGTATTTTTGTATGTACACACAAAATGTCTCTATTGCTACTATTGACACCTTTGCTACTAAATCCAAAGGAGAAAGGGAGCACATAAGTTTAATAGCCCTGTAAATGTACCAGACGTTCATGAGACAACCAGGACCAAATGCTCTTCATATGGCTCTCACTAGGCTGCACCAGAGGGATTTATCCCTAAGCAGAGAGATATGAGCTCCTCTGTTTCTTTTTTGGACCTGGAGGACAAAACATGACCTTCTGGAACCTATACCTTTGTCAGTGTAGTAGTCTGGTACATGTGTGGTATGCAGACTCAGAAAAAATTAAAGGGCAAGTCAAATACCTTTAGGAATGCAACATCATTTTTTAGAGCACCTTGTGAACTGGGGCTTTGTGAAAGAGAGAATTAGAAAGCTTTAAAAATGCCATAATTAAAATAAATTTAAATAAATATATTGGGTCCAGACGTCTAAATCTCAGCTAATCAGCCTGGACTGCCTTCAAAGACAATGTCAAAAAAAAGGGGACACTTGTAGTAGCTATTGTATTATAGTTTGTTCTAATATCTTCTTAAATAAATCACACTTTAGAAGTGTTAATTGTCTGTATTGACTGTAATTCAGAAGTCCACTATATACATCTAGTAAAAACACAGAATGTGTGAATAGCCCATGGGAATAGAAATGCAGAATTACTTTTCTCAGACAATAACTTTCTAGATAATTTTTCTAGATTACTGATGGACTGTAATCCTGAAAACCAGACTTCCCCTGGAGTTCTTAATGAGTAATGGCATAGTGGAGTGTCTGATGATGATCTTATCACCTGTACCACACTTGTACTTCCTGTAATTTACACAAGTTCAGTTGCCTTTTCATTTTGTCTCTACAGCAGACATAAGATTTAGGAAAATTTGTCTGGAAGCTGGCAGAAGCTTTTAGGGAACCTACACCTAAAAATTCCTCAGAAATTTTCTGCAAGTATGCATAACTGAAACTAAAATCTGATCATTTCAGAATGACTGTGACTGAAGACTACCTTAATGTCTATCTGTGCTGTTATCTTAAAGGTATCTAGAACAACTGTACAGATAAAACATATTTATGGACTTCTTGGGACTAAATTACTATGTTACCACTTAGCTTTCTTGAGTGCCTTTGAGTTTCTTCTCAGCTAGGCAGTATCCCACGTGCTTGTCTAGATTTTTTCACACATCAAGATAGTTGATTCCATGTCACTGCCAAGATTTTATATAAGAATCTTCACATTTTTAGGATTTTTCAAGTAGCTACTAATTTTTTATTCATCTCTATAGTACTTTATCAGACATGTAAATATTTTCTTAAAATAAAATTATTTAATTGTCAGTTGTTCATTATGAAGTAAGTCCATTAATTTTTATTTATTATGTTTCATACCATAAACTATTCTTTAATTATGAACTGTTAAGGACTTATGCAGCTTCAAAGAGTTAAGTGTAATGTTTGCCACATTTTAGATTCTCTTATTTTGTCTGTGACTAGCTGATTTGTATTTATTTGGTTTTGTTGGGTTGTATATGTTCATCATTGACGTCAATAAAAATCAATAAACTTATGTGATGCATGACTTCATTTGAAATATTGCTCATTCAGAAATACCTCTCTGCAGGGAAGGAATGGTCTAATGGAAGAACTAGTTAATGAGTCCTAATGCAGTTTCTAGAACTGAGTGTTTCTGATGGACCTTGTGCATTTCCATAAGGCTCAGAGTACACCTACAATGAGAAAGCTGCCTGCAATGTATTGTAGGTAGAGAATTTGGCAGTCTTGTGTTGTGGCAGCAGTACAGTTACATTCTTCAGAGCTTACAGGGGGCTACAAAAGAAGAAGACTAAATTAGCTTAAGTATCAACCTTGTTACTGCTATAACCATAGCAAAGTCATAGGAAATACTTTGTGCTCTTCCTAAAAGATCATACAGAAAAGCAAAACATGTAAAGTATTATGTGATAGATTATAGTAAACTTAATTTAATGAAAAATTGTTAGTGGACTTATTATGTTATTAGGTTCATGTAATAGAGTAAGATTGACCATCTAAATTTTGCATATGAGTTATTGGCATATTAACTTCATTAAGTAAAATAAATGGTATCTGAAAACAGAGCAAACACAGGCTGGTAAAGTTTCAATTAAATATCATTGCTATTAGTTTTCCATGCAGTTTTATTTCCAGTCTTCTAACCAATATTTTATTTTTATTTTTTTGTTCTGAGGAAACTTCTTAGTTTCACAGTAAGCTGCTGCTGTTGAGAAAGACAGGTTGAGGCAGGGTGAGACTGTCAAACCCATGTTGTGTTATCTGCATGGAAGTAGAAAATCCAATCAAAGTAGTGTGTGATGGTATCCTGGATTGACTTGCACATGTATCTGCTGAATTAAAGGAGCTGAAAAATATTTCCTCTTAAGGTGCAAAGAAGCAACTTGGGAGTTTAAGTTGCCCATRGTGTGCTTGTTTCTATGAAGACATGTCCTGTGCTAGATGGAAACTGTTCCTTGTTTTTCCCCAAGGAGCAAGTGGCTGACAGACAATTGTGGATATGGATGTACCTCCGATGACTAGCTCAGTCTCTCCTTTTTYCTTGTCTTGTTCTCTTCAGTTCTGGTTCAATTTTATTCTAATTGCCAAATTCATCTTACCTGTTTCTTCAGTCATAGAAAGATTATATGATTGCTGCAGGGGATTTTTATATTTTTGGGGTGGAAAAATGTATCATTTACTTTATTAACAGAGAAGCAGTTTTATAAAGCCTGGTGAGAGAAGCTGGTTTTTGCATCCATACCCCGTTGTATTAAGAAAAAGGATGCACAGAGGTAATTTTAAGGCATTTGGCACATCAGCACATGGCAGGGCAAAACAAAAGAATTTCCATAGTCTCCAGTTCTTTACATCTACTTTCATATRTCTCCTGATTTGACACTCTGCCAAAACACAGTTCTCCAGAACATGAACTGTTAGGACTTTCACTGGGTCTTTATTAGGGACATGTTGATTTGTGTGTCAGATTACACAATCAGTGGTAATCAGTGGGATAGTGTGATCTGCTATTTGTCAGACTTTATRAAGTGATTGATAGCTAAAAATCTGAGTGTATAGAAATGTTCTCTACAAGGAATTGTTCCAAGAAATTCTGATATTGTAAACATTTTTATATATCACCAAACCATATTATTTCTCCATAGCAACTCCATTAACACCTCATTAAAATTCTACTTCAATRAYATGTTTTTATAATGCTCAGCTTTTTAAAAAGACCAGGTTAACTTGCATGCTGTCTGGCAAGGCATACATGAGGCATTTATGAASTATTGCCTCAATTTGCATTTAACATTAATACAATTAATCAATAAKGTACCCCAAGCATGCATATTGTGAACACAAAAGGATCTCAGACAGACAAAGAGGCATCAAACAGATACAATGAGCTTRAGTGCCTATCTTAAAACATAGCTGTTGTAAATTCTTGGCATACTACTAATGGTGTCTTGACTTTCAAAACAATGTATTTTTTAAAGCATATTCACAGTAAGATCAATAGCACATAAACGATTTTTTTTATATAGGACGAGAAACCAAAGTTCTAGCATTTATATTCACCAATTTCTTGATTTTGTTAAACAAAACTCATAGTCTATTATTTTCAATTCCTGTTTTATGAGTTTTGGGGTCTTTGTATTAAGAGAGCAAACAGAAATCTTATAATCATTTGGTGAGAAATTCTATCCAAGTTTTCTGTATTAAACACCACACGTCACTAGCTAACTATTTCTCCCCATAGTTTTGTCCATTCAATTCTGAGCCAGTCTAAAACATGACAGTAAGAGAAAATTAAAACAGAAAATTTTATATGAAAACATTTGGGAAATGATGTGATAAAGGGAAAAGATAAAATATTTCAGTATTATTATAGCTGGATCTTTTTTTCTCATATAGCCATTATAACAGCAATTATACATATAGGAGGCTGCATGAATTTGGTACACAAATGTTTAGACAAGAACAAATTATGTGGAAAAACTATTGTCCATAATGTTAAAATAATAATGTTGAAATGGAAGGAAATTGGGGGGTAGTCAAAATACCRGTCTCATTTTTTATTGGTCACTGTGAAAATCAGTTTGCTTGGAAATGGTTTGTGTGATGTGGAAAAGGTAAACATAGGAGTTTTTGTTTCCAGGAATGAGAACTATGGTTACACCAAGCAAAACCAAATCCTACCTAATAAAGTATCTTCATGACAAAGTATTTTGGAGATTATAATAAAGAAGAAAGATGTGAAACTTTGAAAGCAAAATAGCTCTATTTTGGCCATGTTAAGTGAATTCTAAATGGAGAACTAGAATGAGGTATTTAAAGGGGATTTAGCAGGAACTGAAGAGGTAAAGCTGTGATGATGGGGAAAATCTGCATGTTCCCAAAGCCAATCTCTGAAACCATAAATATGGCTTCTCTCAGGGAGAAATCCTGGCAATAAAATGTAATATCCTGCAAACTAGCAAACAAGGAGCAGAAGATTGACAAAATATATGACAGCAGAGGGATATGAGTGAAGAATCACACACAAAAGCCTTAGATAATCAAATCAACTCTGGCTTTTAAATGTTGATAAAAGATGATAATATTTTATATTTCACCACTTTTGTGCTACAGTCACATAAGCAGTTTAAGAAACTGAAGGGCAAAGAGAAGAAAACAAATTGTTCTTCCAACTTTCCAGTTTAAWGAAATCTGGTACTGAAAGCCATGTAGTACAGAAATTTAAAAAAAATATGTATGTAAATAGACACATTTTCTCACTTTCTGCTCATAGAGTACTATGCACAAATTATAGGCTCATGGAGATCAGCGAATACTGCAGTCTGCCATCTCTTTCCTAAAAATATCTTGATGACATGGTGTTGTGCCTGCAGCAATCCTGTATATAAAATACCATTTTCTTACCTGAAAGCAAGAAATTGTATACATACTTGGTATGAATGAATCTTAATTTATTCAGGAACTAAAGAAAGCAAACTGTACATGAAATTCTACAATACTCTGAATGCAATGAGGTTGCACGTCACATGAATGGTGTCTTGCCTCTAAGTGCTCAATATGARGCTGATCTACTAAGGCAAAATCTCAGATTTATTTCATAGAATCAGAGAACATTTTAGGTTGGAAGGTRTCTTAAAGATCACACAGTTCCAACATCCCTGCTATGGACAGGGACACYTCCCACTAGACCAGGTTGCTCAGAGCCCCATCCAAGCTGCTTCCAGGGATAAAGTATCTACAACTTCYAAGGGTGACATGTTTCAGTCTCTCACCATCCTCATAGTAAAGAATTTCTTACTAAYGTGTAATCTAAACCTGTTGTCTTTCAGTTTAAAGTTATTTTATCCCCTTGTCCTATCACTACATGCACTTCTAAAAGGGCTCCTCCCTCTCCAGGTTTGTTGTACCTTTTAAGTACTGACAGGCTGCTATATCTCTATGGATTTACAYTTTGGCTGACAGTCCAGCACAGTAAAATTTAGCACCATGTGCTAACTTGTCACAGTCTGACATTCTGATAGCACAAATAAAGTTTTAAGAAGTTTTATGGTAGAGTCACATATGGAATCCTTAAAAGGCAAAATTTAGAAGCATTAGTGGGTCTTCAAGTAATCTAAATTTTAAAATTAATTAGACACTTTTCTTGAAGTACTTCTTAATATCAAAGGGTCTATGAATGAATTAAAGAAGACGCAAAGAACCCTGGAAGAGACTCCCATTCAAAGATATGACTGAAAGTGTTATTTTTATTTTTTGTTGCACATACAAAATCTATTTCAGCCCAAAGGCTTTGTMAAGGGTCTGCTGACACCAGAATGCCAGGGATAAATTTTTTTTTATGCTGGTGTTATTTATACATTTCAGTTGAAAGGAATTATTCCAATTATTATAATAAGTARTGTTTCAAATCAAAATTAATTCAACAGTAAATCCAGCCTTTGTAACACCTTGGCGACCTTTATCTTTACACACAGAGGTTAAAAATTCTGAATATTTCCCTTCTTGAGGCCATTGCTTTTCTGTATCATTTCTGTGCATGGGATCAATGTCATCCCAACTCATCCACTTGGGGTTGTGTGTGAGCCAAGTYTCTGATGTTTTTTCACAGTTTATGTAAAGCTAGCCATGTGGTTAAAAAAGTTGTTCAGTTCACCCTGGGGTAGAAAAGGAATGGCAGATTGATTGCATTGCTTTTTAGCCAGTTTTTCTGAGCAAGGCTGCATTAGAGATCAACAAGGAGGTGCTTAAAAAGTATCATAGTATTTAGTTCAATTAGTTTATAGTCAGCAATTGGTTGCTCCTTGCAAATATGCTTTATATTGTTTGCCYCTTACATACAGCAAGCAACCCATTGTAGGTACTGTAAACTTTCACGATTTAGTAGTCTTTCACAAGTCTTTTCATGCTTATTTTTTGTGTCTCCCTCCTTTGGACTGTGCTGCAGAGCTGGAGATTTCAGATATTTCTCAGAAGAGAAAGTTAAAGTGCTGCAAGTCCCTTGACTTGGCCATTGCCCCAAGTTACTGTCTTTAGTGAGTTTCTAATTATTGTCAAAGAAATTGTAGAGGATGTAAAAATTCTTTTGGCCTAAAGAGTTATTTTCTTTCTAGTGTACAGAAAGGAGTTACAGGTCATGTTTTTTAATCCTTGAATGCCCTTCTTGTTCTTCTCATGGTTGCTACAGAATCCTCCTTAGAAGGCCAGTCTTTTGTTTAAGTTACCTGGTGTTTTTATAGCCTAGTGAAATGGTCAGAACATGCATGGAAAATGCAGGAAATTGTTGCATTGCACTAAACAGTTAGTCCATTTTTGTTATTACATTGCACTGGATAGTTCTTATACCTGCACATGTTATGTCCTGAAAAACTCCTCTATTTCAGTATTTTTGGGTTATTCCTTCCCCCACTCCCCTTTTCCCCTCCCCCTGGATTGCTTCCCATTGGTTGTGGTTCCTCCCCTCCCCTTGCTCCTTTTCCCAAAGAGTTAAAGGGTGGAGACCCTGGGGATCTTGTTCTCTTTTTACTTCTCCTGGAAGGAATAAAGTGGGACCCTAGTCCCACCTTTGATCCTCGCCAGGCAAACCCACCAGGGTTCAGGAGCTAGCCAGGATCAAACCCCGAGAGGGAACCCTGGCAGGAAAACAAAGTTTTTATTCTACCAGAGGAAATTAAAATTCCTCATATTTCCTGGTGGATCAGGTAGTCAGTAGTGTCCAGGTTTTTTGGGATGCTCAATATTAGAGACATTCAATATTATTTCAGCTGAATCTTTACAGAGAAGAACTCAAGAATAATTCAGGGATAGGAAACACAAGGATAAATAGTGTTTTGTTGACAGAGTTACTCAGTATTCACATGAAAAGGGGAATAAAGCTTCACTGGCTGATCCTAGGATTGTTCACATGTTTATTTTGTGCAAATTAYCAGAGCAGAGACAAGCACTCAAAATGAATCTCTGAGTAGTAGATTACTGCACTATATATCCTTCTATTTGCCTAATATTTTGTTCCTCTGTTGATTCAGATATGTAACAGATTCTTAGAAAAGAAATGCTTCACATTTTGGCATATTCAAGAAGTGGTATGTGGTTGGTTTTTTTCCCTTGGCCACTATCAAAATGCTTCAGCTAGACTCCATTTAAAAAAAAGAAATTCTTCTGTTTCTAAGCACACAGATGTCTTTAAGGAAAAAGATAACATGAAACAATTACTATTAGTTGTTTTTCTTACGAATGACTTTAATGTCACCTTCTGACAATGACAGGATAAATGTGAGCCCACCACACCTACATAGCWAGAACTAAATCAAGCAGGAAACACAGGCTATCACGGTGATTCTGTAGCTTTATTTCAGTGTCATGGGTTGGATTTATTGCAGTAATCAGTGCAAGAATATTTTTTTGTTAAATTACTTAGGATCTCTTTTTATGTTATGAAGGAATTGCTTCAGTTGAAAAAAAACATTCCTTAGTTTGTTCTAACCAGTTAGGGAATTGATATCATAATTTGCATACTTGCACATGAGTCAGAATGTTGATAAGGACTTCCAGAATAGGACAGAGGCTGTTGGTCCTTGCAAGTCTCTGATTCTCAGTACTTATTTCTTGTGGAAATACCCTAGGAAATTGAATGGGTCAAGGAAATAAAGCAAAAAACCAAAAAATTTCATCACATTTTTGGCACAAAATCTGGTCTTGGACAAACAAAACAAAAAGATGTTTTTTGGGAAATTCTACTAAAAGACAAGACTGATTTGGGGACACAGCCTGGGGTATTGGAGCTGGCAGCTTGCCCTGGGGCAATGTGGTTGATGAAGTCTCTGCTTTGTTTGGTTTAGAGACCAGTTCCAYAGAGCTACAGGTATGACATGGCTCAAAGTATTTCTGTCAGATCTGTCTTTGTGACAATTAATGGGTTCAGCTCATCACAGAGTCTTCTAGCTAAAGAAATCATGTAGAGTTTGAAATTTTTTTTTTGAGACTGAATAACTTTTACAGAGTCTTTCTTTACACTTCAAATTGAATTTGTAATCTGCTTCGTTGTTCAGTTTTTTTCTTTTCCTTTTAAATTTTAGGTTTCTATTTCCATCGCAATGAGACATAAAAGTTTTTTTCAAATGTTAGAAATTCCCCCATGGAGAAATCTTGGCCACTTCTCCAGGGAATCTACATTATCTTTGCAGATTGAATTGACAGAGATACCAAAATAGTGATTTAAAATAAATCACAGAAGACAGAGTTTATCCATTTGCAGGGAATCTAAAAAGATAATGAGATCTGAAATGCAGCTTTTAAATACTTTCATTCATTTAAATACATATTGGAATCAGAAAAGTTTTACGTAGAAACAAAACCCACAGACAAACCTGTGACACTTGGGTAGAAGAGAAAAAAAATGAAAGCAGAAAAACAAGCAATAAARTAAAATTCTCARGCATTAGGAGAACTAGTTAATAGGCACACATTAGTAATTTTATGTATACCATATAGACACWATAGGAAAAGATAAATTTAAATTTCAGATAGAAGACACTGAGTAGAGAGAAAAKGGAGAAAAAAAGCCATTTAGAAATTTTAATCTTACGGTCGCTGGCTCTGTTTTAAGCATCAGCATATGGAAATATTATAATTTTTATAATATTTAATATAATAATAAAATAGGCAAAGTAATAGTGCTTTTAAAAAGGTACTACAAAATCAAAGAGACATATTATTACTCTCCTGCAAATTAGTTACATTAAGTGTCCCTTAACATCTGCTTGCCTTTGTTATTACTTCATCCTTTTAGTCCTACTATTAGAAAATTATGGCAACTGAGATCAATTAAGACCATAGCTGTTACTAATAAATGCCATATAACTATACGAAACAATATAATCTTCTTGTGTTTTGAAAGGATTCTTTAAAATTTCTGCTCTTTTTAAAGTTAATTGTTTATGTTTCCTCCTGGTTAATTAGTATGTAAAGGACACAATCTTCTTATTTTCTGGCTCCTRTCAATGTCGCAACTGTGCATCTACTAAATCTTACTTTTTCTTCTGGACTCTTTTCTGCAAGGATTACCTCCCATGTTTTCTTACATTTTCTCAACTTTCTTAGCTCATTTTCTTGTTGGTTGTKTCTGTTGTTTTGCTTTTTCCTGACATTTCAAGTGAAGATTTTCAATTCTTCTCTAATCCTGGGTCTTTCTAAGTTTTCTAAACTCTATATCTCTAACAGGCATTAGAAGCTGTTACATGACTCTCAGATACAATTTCTCAGTCATGCTTTACATTTCAGGATTACAGTTCTGGCAAATACAGGATAGGATTGCTCTTTGTATGTCAAAGTTTATTTTCAATAKTTTTGTTYATGCATAGATTTAAATATGATGATWTTTTTTCACTTTTGTATTTTATTCTAACCTCTTTATTAATTTCTGATTACATTTCGACATATGTTCATTCTTTCCTATCAAGAACCATTGATTGTACAGGTAAAATGGGTTATAAATATTTCATTGAACACTTTTAACAGAAACAGTGGACTTATAAAAAAATCACCTTGARAGAAAGACCTCATTTAAGTGATTGTCTTAATAAAAGAAAATTATTATAAAATATTTTATTCTAACTTTTAAAAGTCAAATTTTCATTCATCAGTTTTTAATGTGAATGCTATTATATTTGAGAAAATGTTAAACAAAAAATATTTCAAACTTGAAATTTTTCAAATACCTTGATCACCTTTTCTAGTTAGCAGTGTGTTTATAGAAACTTARGAGATCAGTTTTCAGTCCCATTTCAGGTTGGAAAAACCCTCAAATAATCTAGAAAATTTTCATGGACTAGGAAATTATTTCCTATACAGAAATAGGCAGCTGTGGTCAAAAGTGAAATATCACAAGTGAATGAAGTGCACTTTAGCACCTCAGAGTACAGAGAGGTTTGCCAAGAAGGGAAAACATGTCAGACTTCTAATGGAAACTGTTCCTGAACTGGTGTTCTGTGGCAGACAAAAGGAACCCAAAAGTCCAGTGSAGTCTATGGTAGAGGAGGAAAGTCCTGGAGACTAGAAGGAGATCTTGAGCAGGGAAGGAAAAAGCAGTGATGTGGGAACTAGAAGTGTCCAGCTTGTCAAAACATTGTGCTGCAGTTCAGCCYGTCATTAACAAACAGATTAGTACAACTACTATTTGCTTCTAGATTAAAGGAAGAAGTAACCAAAAATTATATATATACATATACATACATGCATACACACACACATATATATGAACGGCTTTCTGCATTAGCCATCAAAATCAGTTGGCAATTTTTTAACACTATTAGGACATTTTAAATCATATCTATTATACATATATATAATATTTGTTTCAATATCAGTAAGTAGTTGAAAAATTTATAAGGTGATTTTTAAATGTATTTTTAGTCGACATTCTAACAGCCTAGAATTAAGATTCAGGATCACACGTACTTTTTTAATAGAGAGCTGTTAACACTGCCTCTTGATTTTTTATGGCACCTTTACAAATACAAATCTTTGCATATGATGAAACGTTGTCCCATAAAGTCTAAGGCAAAATAAAAAGAGAAACAAAAGAAAAAAACTGTAGACATAGAACTGTCTCAAGAGAATTATCAGGCTATGAGAGAAGGGCATGAACTTATAGGTAGTGCAGAAGTAAATCAGGTTTTTTAGTCCTTCAAAGGATTGACCAGAGCTCTAGCACCACAGGGAAGTTTACTTTTCCCTCTGGAAACAGTGATACATAATTCACCTTCTGCTCAAAAGGCTGAAAACTAGCTCAAACACCATAAATGCAACTTATTACTGCTTTAACACAGCCAGCTGACTTTAGTACCTTAAGCAGAGGGAAGACTGAGAGGGAAGGGAAAGGGGACATTGTACATTCTACAACAGYACAGGGATGTTACTGCTACAAGATCAGCAAAGAGGAGTTGTGACTRAGGGGGTATTTTCACCATCATTAGTGAGAAATTGTATCCTGGGATAGGAAACACTGAAGACAGTGTGAACTTCACAAAAACTACAATTTWATGTTCCTAGAATTCATATCTCTACACAAGACAGTTGAGAAAAGTCATTGTGTTGACTATTTTTTGCAACAAGGATGAGGTATTTTTAAATCTACCATTATCTTGCTGCTACTCATTAAAAATAGAGAGCTAATTATTAGATGAGCCTATGAACACAAAATTATGCCACCTGTTMTGCCTATTTTCCAAGGCAGCTGTTCCAGCAAATGCTGCATATTCATTTGTCCAYCTATTCAGACTGAATTAAGAGTGTCATAATCTGTGTATACAGAATAGTAGCCTTTATGACAGAAATAAARGTGAGAAGAAAAGATACCCAGCACTACAAAAGTTTGGAAATGTGCTGAATACTTGTATGGAACTGCTTTGAAAGATAAGAAATTGTATCATGTGTGAATTCCATAATCCGAAAGTGAAAAGGCTTAAGGTTTTATTTAAAGAATTTTAATCATAGCCTCTGATAAATTGAAAAGATTTATGATCATGCAGGATTATATTCTAGAAGGCAGGAAAAAAAGAAACTTTTTTGGAAGAAAAGGTAAATGCTCTATACCAACTGTCATAGAAAGAAATACTCTACTATAGTCTCAATCAAATCAATCTGTAGATCACAGGTTTAGATCATTTGGCTCTGTGGATATAACTGCACTGACAGTGATCTACCACCTTAGAAAAAAATTATCAGGGTTTTCAGACTCCACAGAATCACTGGAAACTGTTGTGAAGATCAAAGAAAATAGATTTTTCCATTTGTCCAAAAATACTTAAATCATAGAGAAGAATGTGTAGTAATAACATGTGTTTTATTTAATGAGATGAGCCATGTGATAATTATTTTGAAGGATGTTTCTGTGTCCTCTCCAACTTGTTCTAAAAGAACTAGGAGTATATCATCTCACCGGAGGTCAAACTTTGTCAGTCTATACCTTTAACTTGAAAGTCCTCAGCTGGATTTCCAGGTGCTGGGCTTTATGGCAAGCATGATGCAAGTGTTTCTTTGAACTGGAAAGAATGTTCTTTGAACTGGGTAAGTTTTCAATTCCCCAGCTGTAGCAATTTATTTGCACAAGTTAGGTCATTCTGTGTACCATCCAAACTCCTTGTAATGTTATCAGAACACCCGTAGTCTTGTTATTCAAACCCTCAGAAATTCACCAAGGCCACTGAGGCAAAAGCAGGACTAAAATAAGAACGAGAGGCTTGAGAAACTGACCATCAAGAATGCAAACCTCAGATAAAAGTGGGCTCGGCGTGATGATGGACTCTGACCAATTAGGTGCCCTAAGGGGTGCGTGCCAGCCTCATGGACAGGCTGAGGATCCAATCAAATAATGCATGATTGTGTGAATATGCATGCTAGAATCTATAACTGTTGCTTATTGTAAACGATAAAGTGGCTTCTGCATAAYCACATTAGTTGGGTGTACAGAGGTCAATTTCCCCTGCACCCAGCATCTTTGGATCATAGTCCCTGTCTTGAAGACCWCTTRAACCTTCAAATGACAACAGCAGATTCACAATCATGTGATGATGACAAATGAAGGTACAATCTCTCACGTGCAGGCTTTTTGTGYTRACTCCARTTTTTGTGTTAGCACTTAATTTTAACTTAGTGAGAAGGGAACACTGTTCCAAATTTGTTAGTCAAGATATGGTCACACACATTAAAAAATCCTGCTAAAATGGTACTATGTAAACAACTAATCTTACCCAGAAATTATATTTAGATAGAATATTTACAATTGAAGGTAAAGCCATCAGTGTTACTGCTAAACTACTTTATTGACAACTGTTCCTTGAAGTAAAATAAAGAGAAGTATTAAGATCAGGAAAAGTGCAACTTTGTACTGGAGTTAAAAATACATCTTTTCCCCTTTTCCTGTAAATATTTCACTGGCTAAATTTTATACCAAGAATCAAAATTATATATTCAATATACAAAGTGACACATGCTAAGATGAAATAATTTACTTTTCATCTTATCAGCCTTCCACCATTCTAATTTATTCAGATCTATTCAGATTTCTTGGTACTTTTCTACTTAATGTAATAGATATTATCAAAGGGTTACAATATTAAATGTTTTTCTTACAAGTATACTCYAAGTTCATATGAACAAAAGATATGAAACAAATGCAATATTTATTTCCAGATTTTAGAGGAAGAACTTGAAGAGTAAAAGGAGCAAACCCAGTTTCACTCTGGGTTTGGAAGGGGGGGTTAGGGAAGTTCCCTCAATATTGGGAAAGGGACAAAGTCTGACAAAATGAAAAAAAAAAGATTTAAGCTGAATACTTGAGAACTGTGATCAGCCAASAGTTTGCACAAAATGTGCTTTGCCAGAATCTCCATTAGTGCTATAAAAGGACCAGCATCACTCTTATSCCTGGAAACTCATGGAAAAGTCTAACTATCATTCTGCAGCAAAATTATCAGAAGTTAATGGAAGGCAGATGTCTATTCAAAACTTTTTTTGTAGCTTTTATTCACACTGAAAATGAACATTGAGAAAGAGATGAAAAGTCATTTACATCAGAGTATAAAACCAGGTAAGAAAACCAAAMAATTTAGGCCTTGAAAGAAAATGTTACAAAGAAGTAAAAAAAAAAAAAGTGGAAAAATAATTCAAAGGAAAATTAACTTTGTTTCTCTAGTGAGGATGTTACATTCTGTGTTGTTTTAATTGACAGGTTGCCAAGGAATATTTGATGATGAGAAAGTGGAAAGAAAGGAAAATCATAGAAACAGAAAAATATATCTATTTTGAGGTATCCAAATTGCTAGTCTTTGAAAGAATATAATTTAAAAAAAGAAACTGTCACTGTGGCCAGACATGTAGAGATAGGAAATTATATTAGTTCGGTTCATTAAGTTTTGYATCCAAAATGATTAAACTGGCAAGAATGCTGCAAATACAATAWACTCAGATAAGAAATATCTGAGAAMTATCAGCCAAAGAAGCTGGCTGATGCTKCAGAGCTAAACATGCTGTATTCAAAGTAATTTTTGTGGAAATCCTGATTAATTATCTCTGGAAAGATGATTTTTATTGCAATGAATTCATGAAACAGTATTTTTTGATTCTTGGATAATAATTGTGTCTTGTGTGTATATCTAATTGTGTAGCTACWCTACAATTAGCCTTCTGCAGGAAAGAAATTTGAGAAACTGAGCATAAAAAAACCAACACCAAAAACTCCCCACAAAAAACAGACCCACGCCTTAATTGCATTCTCCTAGTTACAAAGATTAGCTGTGGGGACATTTTTCAATACTCTTCTCTCTTTATTGAAAACTCTTGGGAACTGGACATTGTAACCTCTCATGCCTCTCTGTGAATGGGGGTACTCTGACTGATGCTTTCACCTAGATTCTCCCTCAGAATTTTGGAAATTGCCTACCAATAATGCTAACACAGTGCTGGGCAGATTAGGGAACTGTGTTCCCTCTTTGGCATCTTCTTCTGGAGTGGTAGTCATTGTGATGATATCCAGTAAAATATAGCAAAGAGACACATTTCAAATCATACCCCAGAAAGAGAATGTCTGCAAATATACTAGTCCCTGCAAACTGGAAACATCAATACCTGACAGGTACAGCCATGCAGAGCCATGTCTCACAGGTGATAAAAGAAACTGTCACTCGTTGGGGTTAACTTGACTATGGAGAATAGATTATGCATTTTAAATTGAATGTCTTCTGATGACTGGAAGCAAATTAAAGCTCAGTCTTTACCTCTATAATGAAAATATGTTTGCTCAAGATAAAATTTCTCAGGGTGTGTGCACTTCACACATATATACAAAGTGAGTAAAAAGATTTATCTAGCTGTTTGTTTCCAAAAAACTTGGTAACATATTGAGTTTGAGATGAATGACCTAGCTTTTTAGGACTAAAGAATGTCCTGATGAGTGTCCAAAATACTAATTTAGAAAAGTCTTACTTGTTCTAATTACACAGAATATATACAATACCATCAAGAGGAAATAGGCAAACTTGTGGGCTCTAAGGGTAATATTTGAGTTTAGATTTCTTAATTCCCACTACTTAGGTTGAAGGTCACCACTTATGAACACATCATCAGTCAAAAAAATATTTAAAAAATATGCTCTATTGTATAAATAGCTACAACTTTTCAAATTCCAATATATAAAATCTGTTTTTTTTTTTATTAGAAATCCTATTTATTGTATAAATAAACAAAAAGTTAGCATTCTTTATCAATATCTCACCAGAACAATGCTTACTATATGTTTTAATTTTGTCTAGTATACCTCTGTTTCTAATATGTTATTTAGGAAAAATACACACACACACACACACACACATATATACACATATATGTAGTACTTTGGTATGTTCTAATGCCAAAGGAAACTGTGCTTAGTATTTTGAACAATAAATTCCTTCCCATTTGGTTTGTGCTGTCATTCAAAAAAGATAACCAGTTTTTCAATACACTTCTCAGAAAGGTTTAGTTTGTTTTATTTTTAAGTCCTATTATAAAAGATTGTTTTTAACTTTTGCTATTAAAGAGGCAAGGGAAAAAATGAAGAATGATTGTCTACAATTTCTTAACAGTGAATGCCTCAGGTGTAAAGCACTAAGGAGTCTCTTMATAAGTTGTAAATCACTTCTGATTGAAGGTTTTCTTTTCTAATGCAAAGAATACACTGAAAATTCCAGAATATGATAAAAATAATGGAAAAAGTAAAAACATCTACACAATACAACATGATTTCAATTTTCCTGTAGTGGAGTCAAATCCACTGGGTTTTAGATGCAAAGTACTATTCATTTAAAAATGGTCTGCATAAAGAAGTCTATAAGAAATAAAAAACTCTATATAAATTATAGACCTGGTATCAAGAAAGATCCAGAAAGATGCTAAGGTATGGCAGGGGGGAAGACCCCACAAACCCCAACCCACTCAGGCTGGATAGCACGTGCCTGGTAACAAGATGGGTACGATGGATAGCTCAAAGGCGAGTTCTTTATTCTTCAAAAGCTGCATCCAAAGACCAGGGGTGTGGTTAGCCAGACAATTTTCATGGTTTACTTGGGGACAAGCGTCCAAACTTGGTTAAAGGGCAGGCATTTGACCATTTCAAGTCTAAGGTCTTGAACCGATGGGGCTTACTCTATTAGTGTTTTCCAAAAGTCCCACTTCCCAGGGTCTCAGGTTTATTTCCTCCATGTAGGGTGCCCAGGCTAAGCTTTGATCTGTCCCAGGTAATTTGGCTCCCACACTAAGGTGACAATGTACTTGGATGTGGCACCAGACCCTTGTTTTCTTTTGATTTCTATTTATTTATGGWAAAGCAGTATAAGTCCAAACTCCTTTATTTTTCTTGTGTAGGGACAACCTAAAACTGTCTCCTCCTTCTAGGAAACAGATGCAGGAGCGTTTTTTAAACCAGTGAGTTTAAGGAACAAAAGTAACAGCTGGGCTGCCTTCTTATTTACCTTTTTTCCTCCTTTAATTCCAGGCAATACTTATTTAAAGTGAAGATGTAACCTGAASTACAATATAATTTGATTAATTTCCTGTGCGTTTTACATATTGCTTCATTGTAAAAAGGACTTCAATTTATGGCAATGGATTTTCTTTAAGAATACATTGAACAGAACATTTGACAGAAATTATGTTACTCAATTAATCCAATCTGAATAGAAGAAAAAAAGAGAGCTAGAAACAAGAACAAAAAAAAAAAAATCTACAAGAAAACTACACCAAAACTTCTATGCCATTGGTATAGAAAATTATTTTAAACTTTCAGATTAAGCATGCCTAAATCTCAATAACCTACTTCTGCAATTATAAATTTTTGTCATCCTCTGTGGCGATAGCTACATTTTCTAGAGATTTACTGAAATGTCATCATACTGTGATATACCTTTTTGTTATCCCTTGTCCCCTTTTTGGCTGCTTTGAAGCTGAACAGTCACAACAAACTTATTTTTTCTTAATTACTTTATTCAGTGGCAATTAATTCAAGTAGTTTGAACATTACACTTCCTCCCTTGTGGTCAGCCATTTTGCTGCAAAACAAAGCAGGAGAATGAGGATATTATAGAAGAAGTTTATATCTAATTAAAAATTTTAGTATCATTACAAAGAAAAATAATGACAGGCATGTTAATTGAAGGAAAGAYCTCCTTCAACCAGGCTGTTGAACTTTGTCTGTAGTAGAAAAATAAATACATTCAGAAAATTTACTATTCTCTAGCATTTAGATCTGTTGGCATGCACTAGCCTGTGTCTGCATGATTAATTGCTTTAACTCCCCCAAAAATGACWCTTGTGTGCAGATTGCATATTGAGGATTGTCCTTTGTCTTTGCTGTCTTATGAGTTCAGAACAGGGCTGTGAGAATGCCTTTTGGCCCATTGCAAAAACCATGCCAGGAACTGTTCTAACCATAYAAGAGGATGGATGGTTGAGTTTCAGCAACCAGGAACACTATTCAATTCACTAGAGTAGCCAATAAGTACAACTAAGGACAAGTTCTGCTCTCTTAGGTGTAGCTACGTGGGAAACTTTAATAGGACATATAATGGCTCTCTTTGTGGAAATGTGAAGGGTTTGTACGTTTCTCAAAAACCATCATGTCAACACAGGAGGAGAGGCCAGAGCCTTGTCTCATCCTGTTTAGAGCAATGTAATGAATCTCTCAGAGCAAGCTATGGAGAAATACTCTTTAGAAAAAAAGGCAAAGGAAATCAGTAGGACTTTTACTGTTTACATGTTCTATCAAAGTTAATAAAGAAGAAACTAAGGTTTTGGGTATAGCTYATCTGGTTAAACAGACATCTACTTCTGAATAGCTGTGTTATTTTCCTGTTTTAGGTAGCAGAAAGAGTTGTTACAGACTGGGCTTCGTATCATCCTCAAATAGGCATTTAAAATAGGTTGTATGAGTCATACTCTAAAATTGGCAACATATCCCCCATTGACTAGAAAGGTAGCTGAAGTTTCTGGTTCAGCAGACRCATTTTAGGTAACCTGAATTCTCACCTTCCCTCCATGTCAGTGCCTTACCTGAATTTTCATGAAAAACAGCCTACATTTCATCCCTACATGCTTTTTTAAACTGTTATAGGAGAAGAGTGATACTGTCAGGGCTTTTTGTGTTTTGTTTTTCAAGAAACAAAACAAATTGTTGTATTAATGTAAAAAGCATCTACATTMAGGGTTGTGATAGAAACTGTGTAAATCAGACTTATCATAGTCTGTTYAAATGCAACTAGAAAATTAATAGCTATCCAACAGATTTAAATAAAATTTGAAATAACTAGTTAAATTTTGCTTTATTGTAATTTTTATTCTTTAACACTTTAATCAGGATCAAATATCTTATTTTCCTGTCAAACAACTTGTAGTTCCATTAACAAGTATTGCCACACACAGAGCAAATATAGTTATTAAAATGCAACATGAAGATTTAAAAACATAAGACAATTACAACCTAAAACCAGAAAGAAATAAAGTAAAAATTGAAATTTTATTCAGCTTATTACATAAGCATCTTTAGAAAATGGAATAYACCAACAAGCTATTGCCATTATTGCTTTGTTCAATTTCTCTGTACTACCTTTTAGTCTTAAAACGGATAGCTTGAGTTGTTCAATTTTTAGAAAGAGGAAAAAATTCAATTTAGAACCCTATACAATTTTTCAATCTTATGGTTTTTTCTGCCTTTTCTTTTTTGTTGCTGACGGGGTTCATGGGAGGTTTCTTTGGGGGTTCGGTTTTCTGGGGGGTTTTTGGTTTTGGTTGGTAGTGGTGGTGGATTTGGGGGGGTGGTCTTGTGTGGGTTTTGRTTTTTATTTTTCTTGATTTTTTWATCTTATGGTTATGATGTTTTATCTGATAGTTTAAGCTAGAAACTCTAAAACAACAAAAAAGTTAGGCTCATGCAAATTATAGAACTTTATTTGATACAGAGCCAGGAAATTATCTTTGATACTGAGAATCTTCTGTTTTTCTTAGTTTTGCTGTTTGCCTCTTACCATTCACGAGTACATGCCTTCTTAAGTATTTCTGCTTAGTTCTTATCAGCTTTAATTCAATACCAAAAGTTAGAATTTATCTTGGAGAATACAATGCTAAAAAAACCTCAGTCACCTGAACTCAGTATAATGTATCGGAAGCAGGAAGCAATCCTCTGCCAGAGGTATCAGATAAACATCAGAGAAGTGCCCATGTCACTGTGAAAGCACTCGACTCAGGTAGCCTGAACTCAACATGAAATTCTCTACTAGTCTTCTGGGTTATCCTGGGACAGCATTTAACACTGCTAACTGTGTCTACACTTCTTATTTTCAACAGTTTTAGATATATTCCCAAAGAAATGTTTCCTGGCTTTCCATGACATTTTGAAACACATCTGAGCCATAGGTGGAGCACCCAGGAGGTACCTGTTTGAGTGTGTGCTCCAGAGGTCATGCAGCARTCATGAATGGCCTTTCCATATTATGCCTTAGAACCCTTAAAAGTATGCTGAGAAGTATGAACAATGGGGTTCATATTATCCTGTCATGTAGATAAGGCAGAAGATTAAACTCTGTTTCGTTTACAGAGCATGTGCTTATGATTTCTGTGCAGCAGGATAACCCCCTCCATACTGTTCCACATTATCAAAAAACTCTGAGCATAATGATTACTAGAACTGCAGCATTCTGTATGCATGTAGACTCATAAGCAGAGAGCTGCTCACCTGCCTCAGCAACACCCCTTTTTACCTGATGGGTGGCTCTGAGAGATAGGGTCCCTCACTTTCTCTGCAAACCTTATTCCACTGCCAGCATTGTGCTGAGACCTGGGTTACCCAGTGCTGCAGTCTTTCCTAACCAGAAGTAATGTCAGAATATCACAATCACATTATATTTTGAAGGGTAGTTAAGTGCAAAACTCATATATATTTCTGAAATCCTTGGTATTTGCTCATTCAGCATTTAACTATAGGCCGTGTGCAGTACAGATGTAAAATGGAGAAAAGTCTCACCATCTTTACCTGGGTATGGACATTCCCTCTGCTGCACAGCCTATGACTACTGCCTTCTCACACAATTGCCCCATGCTCCTCACACAATTGCCCCATGCTTTCTTTCCCCTTCATGCCCTGCCCACAAATGGAAATGCTAAAAAAAAAGTCTGATAATCACATGGGTTTTTTTTCCATGGGAAACTTTGAAATTCCAATCCATGCTGACACAGAAAACTCTGGAGWATGCCAGGTACAATCATTCAATGTTTATGCTGATAGGACAAAAATGGAAAGTGTAACAGAGGATCTGCTATGTACACACCTATAAAGAAAAACTGATTACTTGAAGACAACTTTGACTGAAGCAGCTATAAAATGGYAATATTTAAGTTTGAGGAACTGCAGTAAGACCAGCTGCAGAACTGCAGATCCCAGATTTCAGACAAGCAGATTTTGACTTGTCTGAGTGGAAGTCAAGGCCCTCCCATTCTTGGGAGCAGCTGGAACAGGGCTCCTCTGGAGGGTAGGTTTCTTGGAAGCCACAGGTGGCCCAGTACTGCCCAGGCAGGATGCACACTGCTGAAACAGAGCACAGTCTGAGCAGAGCAAGGATAACAAGTGCAAGAGATACTTTCAATGCTCCAGTGATCATGGGAGAAGCTGATGTAGTCAGTGAGGTCCAAAAAAAAATGGTGGAAAAGAAAAACAATGGCTCATCAACAGCTGAACACAGGTTTACTTATAGAATAGCTTCATGTGTCCATACAGGCAGGGGACTGGCTGGCTAAGATGCTCTACAAAAAGGGACTGCTGACTGAACCACCAGTAGATTTTGCAGAGATGAAGGATAATTGAATATTGGACTGAATTACAGGATTACAGACAGCAGGTTGGAGGAATTTTTTTTTCTACTTACGAATTGAAAGTCTTCATCTTGAATAGTGTACCACTTACGGGCTCCCTGCTGCAAGAGAAATATTGATAAGTTGGAGWGAGTGGGTAGAAAAGTTAGCCTTAAGGAAAAAAACCCACTAAAGCAGGATCTAATTGCTCTTTTTCAGTATCTAATGGGTGATTATATAAAAAGCAATGCTGAACTATTTTTAGGTAGAAATTTAAAAAAGCAATTGGTGCAACTAGTTGCAAAACCAGAAATTCTGACCAAAGAAAAAGTCATCAAGAAACTGCAGGTGGTCCCTCTCTTCTAGGGCTAGCTCTGCCCAGAGKYGACCCTGCCACRATCTGTGGGTYGAGGACACACACAGACCCCAGTGGGTGCAAGAGTGGTAGAAACYTTCCTGCTGCCATTGGAAAAAAGGCTGACTCCTTTGGGGGTCTGAGTTCTCAGGGTTTATTGAGYTTGGAAAATTACCCTGAGAGGAGACTGCCCAAAGGAGCCCCTCTCTGGGGTGTGCAACACCTTTTCACAGGGGGAGGGACAGTAACAGAGAACTGTCAGGGATCMRRGYGTGGTTACAATCTGGATAGGCATCAACTGGGAGCAATCGGGAGAACTTGAGGGAGGGACAAACATGTAACARYGAATCACCARGAAGAACTGGGAGAACTTTCTAGAACAAGGGGACAGATTTAAGGGAAACGGACAGTTGCCAGGGGAGGGCACAGRGGAGATGGACAGGAGCTCAGGGAGGGGTGCATCAGGGAGGCAGACCAGGCAGAACCAAGGGCAAACAGCAAAAGGGGGTAGCTTGGAACAAACCAATAAAAATGGAAAATCACAAACCCCAACAAGAAACTTGTGAAAAACTGCAAGAGCTCGCCCCAGAAGGCTGTGGAATCTGTCCTCAGAGATATTCAAAACTTGACTGATTATAGCTCTGAACAACCTGACTTAACTTTGAATTTAACTATGCCTTGACTAACTGACTTCCAGAGGTCACTTTTAAGCAGTTGCATGGTCTTGGAGCAAGGCATATAGCTAGGAGTAGATTGATGAAACCCATATAGAGCTGTCTCACAGCCATGCCAAGTTTTAGTTAATTTATGAGTACACATAAGAAAGCTAATCCAGATATGTCATGCACATGCTGTGGGTAACTCATAACACTTGTAGGTCAATACRTTCATTCCTAGCCAGGGTCTTCCATGTGCCACTCAGTTCTCCTATCTCTATCACAGTCCTGACTGGCAACATGCAGCCTGGCTTACATATACTATCCACCATCCAGGAAGACTATAAGTATTGCTGTCCATCTCTTTATGATTCCTGGGATGTATCCCTTTTTCAAGGGCCAAACCAGGAGCAGATTTGGCACTATCTGCGGTTTAAGAGTACCTGTTTTGCCACTGTGTAATCATTACTGAAAGTCAGGTGCTGGGCCAGCTAGAAGATTTTGCTGGCTCCCTGAGGGAAGTTCTGGCAAAATAATGCTATTAAGGTAAGTGTCCACTGCCCACTTCATCTTCTCTTGATCTGTGTAGATACCTGCAAAATTATAAAAAAACAGTGTTGCCAGATTCACCTGGAAATTCTAAGGAGTGCAAGACTTTGCTGACATTTCTAAAAATGAATTAATAGAAAATATACTCGCCAAGCACATTTTGTCCTGGTGTTTGTTTAGGTGTATCTGCACACTAAAGCAACTATTTACTTCATGTACCATAGTCATGTCTGAAAAAAAAAGAAGCTTATGTTTTTCAGCATGTTTCTTGAACGCGCACCCCAAAAAAGATCCTCAGAAATCAGAAACTCAAGCACTAAAAATACCTTCTGAACCTCCCTTTAGGCCAGCTACAGTTCATGAGTAAAGATTTTGCTCTACTAATTTTGGGGCCTGAGGGAAGTAGAATGGAACTTCATTTTCTTTTTGAACAGGGATTTTCTTGAACAGCCACAGAAGATGGTATTTACCATTCCTTCTATATTATTTCTGCTGCCTTTTCCTATATGGAGATATTTAGAAAATCTTCCAGGAGAATCTGTCTTTAAGATAAGTTTTGTTCTGTCCTGAACAGATAGCATTATGTCCCAGACATTCCTGAGATATGTCTGCTGCCTAGTTTAAAAGGTATGTAGAGGAAAACCCAAATGCTCACTCTAATGGAAAAAATCTCTGAAGATAAGGTATGGGAGTTTGCTTGGGGAAAGACATATTCAGATGGGAGAAGTGCTGGAGTTGAACAGAATGTGAGTGGCCACTAAAAAAAAAAAACACTATATGCAGTGAAAATAAAATTGTACGGTCCATTCTAAACTCAGCAATAGAGGCATGGCCTCATTTGGTCATCTGTGCCTTCAGGCATACCTAATTTTCATGTTTTAAGGAAAAAAACCCTTCAGTTCCTTCTTTTCTCCTCCCTCATGTTTATTCCTTTAATGAGATTTTGGGGGTTTTTTTACACCACAGAAAATACATAGGAGTCTGAAATTAAATTATCCCAGAATGCAACTCTGAACTGGAACACTGGAAGAAATTCCTTCTGACTGCACTGCAGTGAACAACTTGTGCCAGAGGCATGCTATCTAATTACACTTTCTTGACTAGTATTGTGGTGAGGGAAAAGGTAGTGTGTGATCAAGTGAAATATGAAACAATAAAACAAATTAAACTGCATGAAGAAGAGGAGGAAAAATGAGATGGGAGTTGTTTTTGGTAAATGTTTACTGTTCATACACTGCCTGAGGCTTAAATTCTTGACTGTTAGAGGATTTCACAGTTTTATGGGTACTATCAGAAGATTTTAAAGTATTGTGGTTTGTATTGCAATTCTTGTTGAAAGCGCACATTCCTTGCTTCTCAAATACTATATCTAGTTTGGTGGTTTATTATGTGTTTCTTGAAAATCATCCTTCAACCATTCTTAGCACTCTAACTCCAATCATAACTAGACTGATTCATCTAAAAAACAAATGCTACCAGAAACTCTCCATAGTCCTTTTTGCTGTTAAAGACCTTACTCTTTTCTCCTCGCAAATAATTCACTCGCAAAATCCTTTGCAATACCTCTGGTTTTTGATAAAGGAACTACTGTGATTGAAATCTGAGAAAAAATTCTGCTTCTAGTCATGACTTTGTAATTAYTTCCTCAAGCTCTGGCTTCTATTAATTATGAATTTATTTAGAAAACAGCCGGCTCATCAATAATTTAGTAGCAAAGAAAAAGAAATAATCTTTATTTAAAGAACATRTCTCAAAAATCCATTTTAAAAGATACTTATAGCTGTACTACAGAAAAAATATCTGTGTTCCTTTCACAAGTCATTAGCAAAAGACTAAAATATWCCATCCATTCACCTACTTTTTCTCATCACACACATCTCAGCCAAAACAATTCCACATATTAGCKGATACACACAGTATGCATAGAAGAGAATATAATTAAACAGACATAAAATATTTTGCAGGTCTGCACAGAAGTAGGAAATTGCTTGCAGAGTTTATATTAAATATTCTTTGATGGGTCAGATACTTTCCATTATTGCATGTAAGAAATGAGGTAAGTGACTGCAGACCATTCTCWCAATAGCCAGTATTGAACTTTGTTGCTAATACAAGCAATTTACATGAGAATGCCAGTATGCTTTATCTACTTGCTTGCTACAAATTCCTGAAAAATTTAAATTTGGACTAAACTGAAGACACTTTTTTTTTTGTGCAGATAATTTTCTAAGTTTCCTCAAGATCCTAGACAGAAATTCAGAAGTTAAAGCACGTTACCTCACCCATGGAGCAGTCATGAGAGCACACACCCAACATGAGGAGCAGGCTTAATAATCAGTCACAAATTGCCTGGGCTAGGCAACATCTGGTAGGAAAAGGGTCTTTTTGGTTTTTTTGTTTTACAAACATGGAAAGAACTTTAAAAATCTCATTTTAAATGGCAGAGTAACAATCCACAATTAATTCATAGTTATTTGACAAAGAAATCCTTTCCATTGTGAGAATCTTAATGTAAAGACACATTAGAAAGAAAAGGATGTAGACAGAAAATAAGCTCCCATTTTTACATAAAATAGTAAGCAGAAATGTTGCAGAGCATGAAGTTTTTTTCTGGAGGGTTCCCTTGTGGCTTAGTCTATGTAATACCAWACCACCACTGCAGYTTCATTTGAAAAGTTGAAACTGTTRCARTAAATCTCTGCCTGTTAAGAAATCAAAAGAAAAATCAAGGTGTCATGATTAGAAATAGAATAAATAGATAAACCACATCTGTATATCTTGCAAATAATCYGGTTAATGTGGTTGYCAAGACAGTCAAAACACACAAAGTGCTTCATTAAAAACTTCTAGGGGCCCAAGTATCAGGACTTTATTACCTATCAGTCTTTCATAYCTATCAGAAGGCTTCACACACCAGCACCTTGTTATTTAAAAGTCTCTATCTTGCTCTCCAAAGGCATCTCCAACTAGCTCTCAGGGTCTGTCCATTTATGTCAGCAGCCAGTCAGTCAGYTCTCCTTCTTCTCTCTTCCTTCTCACAGCACCARCTCACTCCACRCTGTCCCTGTCAGTCCCTGGTACAAARTCTTAYCTTAYCTKTCCCTTGCACCACCTCCTGTCCYTAGGTCTTCACAGCACAGCWGCAGRCCCCCACTCCAACTGAGTTGCAACTRAGCCCCCCTCCCAACCAGCTCACTCTTTATCACACCCATAGCTGRGAGAGCAAGGCTGTTCCCACTCTAGGRTAATTAACACAGCTGCAATACATTGGAGGCAAGATTACCTTTAGTACCAACTCTGTTTACCTATCTTTACCTATCTTACCAAAGGTTAACACTACATAAGTTATGGGTAGGAAGAKTCTATGGATTAGGCACACATCAAGATGGAGAATCTGTCAGCCCAAGAGCCGTCAGCCKCCTGAGGCAATACTGTAAGGGAAAGAGTGATCTTTGTTTCTTGGTCTGAAKTCTTCTTTCCCAACAAGGATGTAASTGGTCTACATAAAATATTGTCCTCTGGATTAAAGTTTCTTTCAGAGGATGATGGAAACCCATTCTGTACTGGTGAGTTAGGACTGAATGACCCCATGATGGGCATGGTACCATATTCACCATAGGCTGATAGCACAGGCATATTAAATCTTCATTGAGTCYCTCAATGTTATTCCTTCTCTTCCAGAAGAGGTGCATTTAGTGCATTTATAACAGCAGGTCTGTAATTTTAAATTGAGACTCATCAGTCCTGCTTTTCCAGCAATGTTAACACCTAGAGTGCACTGCTAGAGGGAATTAATTTAGGAAGGACAACTTAGGAGGGACGGGGGTCTGTTGAAGTTATAGTGTTTCTTGGGGATAATTATTTGCATGGCTCACCCCACCCAACTTGCCTGACATTTTAGAATTTTCTGAATCATTCTTTTTTGTATGAATGTTATTTATGTATGGTAATGTATGGTTATGTATRTAGGGTATTTATCTAAAAGGTAAGTAGGAGCTCTCTTTTCCTTTCTGATTTTCTGAAAATGATCTTAGTCTGTTAATATGCTCAGTGACTACTGTATTATAATCACTCCCTAATCATAATACAGTTTCTTGAACATAGCAATCTGGGAAAATTAGAATTCCCTCTTATGCTGATAGATCTGTATAAAAACATTAAATTGTTACCATATTCTTAATTTTAAGATATAAAATCATGTTATCTGAAGCTTTTAGATGACATGTAATGGGCATGAAGTATATAACTGCTGAGAAYAAAATGGATTGCCTTGCAAAATAGTGGGGAGACCAGAGTATCCCTCTGGGTCTCCTGGATGGGCAGGAGCCTGGATGGGGGGGCARGCCCCCCTCGCCTTGTGTCAGAGMCAGTGGTGGCTTTGATCTGAGCCYGTGGAAAGGGYTGCAAGGGCTRTCTGAGGATTTAAAGGTCACGAGAGTTTGATTGGTRTGAGTTTTGTTATGTCACTGGGTAAGAAAGTAARGTTTTTAGGTTTTGCTATATWGGTAAAWWGGGGCCAAGATGGAGGCAGATCAGTKWGATAAAAGCACATTTTCCTGTCTTCTCTTTTCCCTTCYTCTTTGCAAAGGGTGATAGTTTTTTAGGATWGRGTGAAGGTGCAGTTTCAGTGTATGACATGGATTTTAGTTATTGGTGTTTAGAGAAAAACAATATTAACGTAGTTTAGATTATAAAAGTCCAGGTGCCATTGTGGGTGAGAGAGATTCCATTTTTCCAGCTGCCTGTGAACTTCACGCTTGACACGCTTGACAAACTGAACTTTTTAAGCTTTTAAAAATAAACATCTTCAGACCACAACCCAGACATTCTCGGATTCCTTCTTCCAAGCGCTGGCAGTGAGAAGAAAGACTTTTACGCTTCCGGGGTTAATCTCAGACCTGATAACTCCAACATAGTGCCACAGCAATACTGTCACTCAAATATTTTTTAAAAATATTTGCATTGTTTGCTTGAACAAAATTTTTAATTATTAAATGCAAATTTGCTGTGGAAAGCCAGGAATTTTATTTTTTTAATTTAATTATTCACTTTTATTTTATTACAAGATAATTCTGGTGGCAGAATAAGACTAGAAAATTTTGTATGTTCCCAACCACACTCCTTATTTTAATGTTAGTTTTCAAAATATTGTGGCATACCTTTACATGATATTCATTCTTTTAATAAGACCTCTCATATCAGTGAACAAACTAGGATCCAGTAGGGATTTGTTTTCATTTAATTACATAATTAACATCACTACAAATTTGGCATATGAAGTCAGCTGGAAACGGACAATATTAAGAAGAAGGAATGTATACCTTCTTCTTAAGGAAGCCACCAGATAAYATTAAATTAGCTATGGAACCTAGTACTTTTTATTGTAGTAGTTGATAGTCTGACACTATCTTCTAAGCTATGGTAAGCAAAGAAATTCCTGTCTTCCATCTGATCACATTTCAATAACCTACAAATACGTGATGAAAGATTAAACTTACATAAATTATTTTAGATAAKAAAAAACTTTTCATGTGGAATTCTGTAACACTAATACCACTCTAGAAAATAAGTCATATGAAACTGTAATTTATATTAATGAGAAAACAGAAAAGAAAAAAATGTATTTTCCCCACTTCAAWAATAAAGGGATGAGGTTAAACATCTCCCTTTATATAGAATTCCTATTGATTTAAATAAGAATCTCTACCTCATGACTGACTTATAGCAAGAAATGTGGATGTCGTTATCTCTACATTAATTTCTGCAAAAATCAGCCTCATGTTTCTAGGTTTCACATCCACAAGATGAGGAAAAAAACCAACAATTTATTATAGCATGTATCAAAAAAGACAAAAACCCTCTATTTGTTAACAAACTATAGTACAAACAGAAAAATTATGTGTAGTTCTTCAGAAGAACTGAAGAAATCAGGGAGCTTATCTATGTAAAATGGGAATAAGTAGGGAAAAATTGTGTATGAAGCTCTTTAAATAATGCAGCTAAGATCACAGCCACATGCCCACTTCTTAAGCTCTACTTAGCCCAGAGTGGATGGAAAGAAGAGGACAGAAGAGGCAATGAAGAAGACAGGCTTCAGTCTCTCAGGTCTGAAAAGGAGTCAATGAGCAGGACTCTCCCAGGTAACCATCTACCACTCTGCCATGTATTGCCAACAACTTCTAACCTAAAATCTTAGGATTGTTTGTAAGTCTTTTCCCAGAATACAAGTTCTTAGATTTCTCAAGATGTCAATCAGACAATGCTGGTTACTCCACCATGTAATATGACAGAAAAATTGACAGAAAAAGATGAAAATGCACAGCAACCAAAGGGATAGAGCAGGACAATTGTGTCAAAGCCTCACAATATGATTAAGCTTAACTCCACRTTTCCTGCTAACATGTTTATACAGAAAAAAAAGATGCTGTGATGTTATTGGTGATGCTGCGCTCTTTCTTAAGTGCCAGCAACAATTCCATTTGGTCAGCCTACAAATTAGTGAACTTAAGTATAGTGAGCTTTTTGTTCAAGAGAGATGCCATTGAAAACGTAAGGCAGTAACTATTCCATTTTCCAGTCTTATCTTTCTTTCTGTCTCTCACAAAACATGTCCAGATTGCCTCTGTAGTGCTGCCAAGAAAGTAATGTATCCCTCCACGTCGCCCTTAGAATTAACAGTGTAGCAGGAGTTCCTGTCCTAGAAGAGATTTGCAGTCATAATTCTATGTCTTGGCATAGTCAGAAGTGTCTTCCTAACCACAAAGTTAGGGCCAGCACTGGGACATATGTCCAAGCTACTGCAGCTTTCTACCTTTCCCTTGGCACTTTTCTCGAAAAGAATTCATCTTTCTCTAAAAATTATGTTAAGTTCTTCGGACATACTCCAAGGCTTCCCCAAATGGCTGGAGGCAATGTCACTGATTTTCAGGATGACAAATGCCTGTTCACTAAAGGACCAGATCCATTTGCATATGCCTCTGAATGAGTCAGRTCATGACTGAGTTTGGAAAGAAAAGTTGTGGTCTTTTGTGGAAAGAAGAGAAAAAGAAGGTGATGAAAAAAAGGTTCGGGTAAAAGTGCTTCACGTCTATAAACTGCATAGATCAAGTTGTATGTGGCATGTGTGTATCATGTATATWGGCCCACTGTGTTTACTGAACTCACCATCATGGCCAAGTGTACTGCTCTCACCATTCAAATGCCGAGGCATTCCTCCTGAGAAGCCAACAGCTTCAGGGTTTGATAAGGTCCGGTTAGGACTACATAGACAGTGCTGACTGGTGAACCTCAGGAACTTGATCTTAGATCCACAGCCCTTCCCATGGATTGCAGCATRCGTGCTCTGGTGCAGTCCTTTCTCTGCTCTAGTCCCTGGAGCACCTAATCCTTTTTTTCTTTCTCCTTGGTATTTGCAGGGCTTTCTCACAGATTTTTCCCTAACATTTTTCTGCTGTGTGGTACTCTGATATTTCTTAGGTATATTTTTACAGAGGCACCACCATTTTAAGTCTGTTGGAGCCAGCTGGAATCTGCTGTGTCCTGCTAAGGGCAGCTCCTGGCCTCTTCCTCACAGATGCCGCCTGCCACCAATGTCTGGACACATACATACATACATATATATACACACACACATACACACACACACACACACACACATATATATATATATACACATATAATTGCATATATAATCTAATCTAAATGGGATTATTATACCTAATCCCATATATATTAGATATAGATCCCATCAATCCCTATCTGTTCAAACTTTATTATGATATACAAATGTTTTTTAACGTTTCCATGAAAAGCTGTCTTTGACTACCCTCCATTGTCTACTGGAGTTTTGCTAAACTTAAACATTAAACAATGTATTTGACAGTGCTGTTTTCAGATTTTTATTGGAAACTCATCGTTGTTTTGTGGCTCCCACTCCAGAAATGTTTTAGGAAGGCAGTGCTTGCTGATTCACAACAGTTTTAAGCAACAGCTACGTRTGTGGCAAAGTATACASTAGATATGACAACGTGATAAGTGAATTAGTCTGAGAGACTTGGGTTGTCCTTACTGATCACGGGGAGCAAGTATGGCAATACTGACATACTTCACTACCTGCTAACTGAAGTTAACTGCCTTGTGAATGCTGATGCTACACATAGTCCCAGAGTCTGAGRGAGCTGTCAAGACTGATTTCTGCTGAGCACTAGGATGTCTGAAACATCATACTAGATGGGAATTATGTGCTGTTACATGAAGATCAGTGAATTATAAGATACTACTAAAAGCAGTACCCTCAGCACACAATTAGTAAGCAAYGTATGGACTGAAATATGGTTGGTTAAAACATGATATTAAAAAAAATTAAAATCTCAGATAAATTGCACAAGCTGCAAGCTTTGTGTTTGGAGTAGGAGGGAGGTTAAGGTGCCTGTGGAAATGGCCTACAGCAAATAACTGTGTAGTATGAACTGTAAAAGATAGTTTGTCTGGGGATGCTGGGATCTGAATCAGCCATCTGCAAATTAAGGCTTTAATAGTGACTTTTGTCTGAGTGTAGGGTGCTGGAAAAGGTCTGAAATGCGGCTGGAAGTTACCTTGTGATGTGAAATGCTCTCCACAAAAATGCAGGCATTAAGGAAGCCAAAGCTCAGGTGTTGATAAAAGCAGTAAGAGGTGTGAAGGGCAAAATGAAAGGATTCTTTTAAAAWATGGCAGCCAAGAATGGGTTTAAAAAAGAGACAGTCTCACTGCCTGCTTTGCCTTACTTTTCATTGGTAAGGTGGAAGTTAGCTCACAGGTCTAGCAGTAGTGCGTAGGAACAAGCATTACACAGARCAATGTAAGATGGAGTGAGGGAACRCTTTAGACTTCTGGGCATACTCAAGTCCATGGGATCAAACAGTGCTGAAGGATGCAGCCAATGTCACTGTGAAGCCTGTRAAGCCACTGTCTATTATCTGAAAGATCATGGTGGCTGGGGGAGATTCCTGAAAATGAGAGAAAGGAAAATCTCCCACTCATTTCAAAGAACGGCAGAAGGGGACATCTAGGGAAACAGACTGCTAAGCCTCACCTGAATGCATGAGAAGGTGATGGAGTAACTAATGCTGTAAGAGGTTGCCAGCCTTTGGAAAGGCAAGGAGGTGGCTGGGATCAGCCAATATGATTTTATGCAGAGCAAGTAGTGCCCAACAAAACTTACTACTTTTTTGCTATTTAGGTGAAGCACTGAGGACAGAGGGAGAGCTGTGTGTTGTTTACCTGGAGTTTAATAATCCCTTCCAGTATGGTTTCCTGTAGCTCTTTGGCAGGCATATGAACTGGACAAGCTAGCCAAAAGTGAATTGAAAGCCAGCTGGATCATCAGGGGGAAAAGGCTGTGATGAGCAGTGCAAATTCCCAGTGGTGGATGGTTAGCAGTGACATCCCTCTGGGATGAACACTGGTGTTAATAGTTTTGATCTGTTTATTGACAACCTGGGTGATGGGGAGAGGGAAGGTCTGAGCATGATACAGAACTGGGGGAGAGAAGGACTGCTWTGTTTCTGTGATTTGGAAGCAAGTAAGGAAAATCATGGAGCAGCAGGAGTTTAATGGCTGAATGAGGAATCAGATGCTGAGATGAGCATCTGGGGAGAAAYTTGAACTGCACAAAAGTACTAGATTCAAGAACTGAGAAAACCCAAAAAAGAGCATTGAAATGGGTAATYATTCAGTTTACTTTGATTCTAAATTTTTCTGAATTGTTTGTTCCACCTTTACTTTTGCATTTCCTAATTTTTYAATGTTTGGTACAGTAACTTCAAAGAATACTTTCATTTTCTTATACAGTCTGATAGACACAGGCTTTCTTTCTATTACATGTACTAGAAAATACATATCTTTTAGGATGATAGGAAAGCCAAGCATAGTCATGCTATTGAAATTTTTATTTCCTACATGAAACCCCCCTCTCCCCCAGCTATAATTTGGAGGTGGTTATCTTTTATTTTTTTATCCAAGTATGTCCTAAATATGCAACAGAAAAAATAAAAAGCAAAGATAAGCTATACAAAATGCTTATAAAAGACAATAAAAGCAGTTTAGTAGGTGGGAAAAAAGAGCTCTTGTTCACTCATAGCATACAAATTAAGTCAGTAAATTAAGTCAGTTATGCTATGTCTCTTAAAGTGGTCTGTGAATATCATTGTCTTATAAATGCATTTATTAGCAGGTATTTTTCCATAGTTTGTAGCAATCCACCTGATTTTGCTGACAATAAGCCATTCTTTGGAGGATTCAGYTTTAATACAACATTTAAGTTCAGAAAAGGTTTTCCAAAAATTACTTGAATCAAAAACAAAGAAGACAGCTGGTGGATAAACAGGTCAATTTTTCTCATTAAGGTACAGAAAAACCAGCCTGCTGCATACAGCCTGCCCTTCTCACCTACTGCAGGGAAGGCAGAACAGTCTTATCAGGTAAGGTCATTCTGCATGGCAGCTCTACAGTTTTTGTCTTGCCCTTCATTAATCCACAGGGGTAACCAGTGGGAATCCAACAGCTCTTCATCACTTCAGTATCAAGAAGCATGAAAACAGGTTGTCAGGAGCCTCATTTCCCTCCACTCTATGTGACTAAGTAGAAATAGTAAGAATACAACAAAGTAAAACAAAAATAAATACAACCCACAACCAGTGGAAGTTTTACTGGGGAGAGGRAAGTGTTATTTTTTTTTCTCTTTTATTTTCATTCTTTCTTATATTTGATAACATGATTCACATGTCTATTTTATCTAGGAAAAAACTGAAAAAAACCCGTGCAATAATTTCAGCACCTTTGTGCAACTCAAAATATCTATAGACTTACAGCAAAGAGCTTTCAGTTTCAAATTCAAAAACAGACACTTTTGTTACTGAAGTAAATAGATACCTCTTCTTATAAGAAGAAYAGGGTAAAATATGGACATTTAAATCACAATCACTTTCATACRTTTTTACAAAAAAGTTTCTGCCTTTTAACATTTCCATGAACTRATAGTTTAAATTAAAATTTTGGCACAAGGTTTTCCATATTAATTAATATTCCTTTTGTGGTGCATATGACAATTATTCCTAATACTAAAATTTCATACTAGTAAAGACATAGTATTGTTCTAGATTTCCCTGTTTTTGCATTGCAACTGAGAAGAAATATAAGCAAGATAATAAGAACCTGCAACCACATTTTGGCAGAAATCGTTGCCTGGCACTAGTGAAGGAAAAGCACTAAGAATATGTTGATAAATTCCCAAATCATCCCCTGCTGGCAGCAGAGCAGAGTGCTCTGTGTGTTTCTTCCATCCATGATGTTTATTTCAGCAGCCTGATGCTCCCCAGTGATAGCACATAAATAAAAGACCAAGCAGTAAACTGTTAATTTATCACGACTCTATTAATGCAAMCTTCATGTGCTGTTCTAGCAATGTTTTCTTCCTCAGTGCTTCTTACCTATGTTTCAGAGTGTTTGCCAAAAACTGCTCAAAACTCTGCTATCCCCAAAAATTGTGTAGCTTACCACAGACCACAGAACCCCAGTGGAGACTATATAAACAGTGCACAATTTGGCATCCAGTCAATATAAATTGTAATGTAATTTTATAGCATACAGTATGAGCTTTGACTTTAAACTTTTTTTCTATCACTAAATGTAAAATATAGTTTAGCTGAAAATAAAGGTGAAAAGAGAACCTATATAACACGTTTGTTTTTGTTTTTTTTTTTCAATCAAAATTGGGTTAAACTAAATCAGTAATGTAAACATAGAAGACTTGTTGCGAAAGCTGGAACCTGGATGAGAAAGATGTTAGCATCAAACAATATAACATTGAATGGTTTGAGAGAGCATGCTAATGGCAAGGCCAAAACTATTCAGCTCTGACCTTTGATGTTATCTCTTTGCACTGAATCTTCTGTGAACAAGTGGAAAAGAAGGAAAAATGAAAAAAAACCAAAACAAACTGTACGAGCAAAGCAAGTGAAAAAAGAAAAAAAGGCCAAGATCTAGAATTAAAATTAATTATGGTTAAAAGTCTTTACCTCAGCCTCAGTAAAAACATGTTTTTCYTTCTTGAGTAGCCACAAAGCATGTGTCAATAAATCCTTTTATGACTTAATATCGCACCAGTGAAAAGTCAGAGCGGAGAAAGGACGACTCAAAATGGATAATTAGAAATTTTCTTTAAAAATCCCAATCACTATCACCTTTTCTTTAGTGATCTTACCATAAATAATGCTGCCAGATACCTTGCAAGAATGCACATGCTGCAGGGGTGAATTGCTTGCCAAGTTTCCTTAGCGTGAGAGTTGGATTTTCTGATTGCATACTAACTGTCCAAACAATTTACTCAAAGAAAAACGGTCACCGAATTAATGTAAAATTTAACTGAGATTTTTTTTTCTGTATGGCTTCATCCAAGGTGTTCAAATACWGCGCCTTGATTTCATCAGAATTTCCACACCTCTGGCAATAAACCCTTGCAGAAATGGTGACTGTTGGCCCCACAGCAGTTTGTTGCTAAACAACTATCTCTGAAAACTGAGGTTGACTTGATACTTTCATCTTACCATCAGTGCATGGCAATCAGAACTTCTKTCATACTCTTAAATTGTTGATTCATTCAATAATTCAGTCTGTTAGGGAGTTAGTTATTTTKTTCAATTTAGAAATCACTTCAAATTGGTTTTACTGATGAGAGCTGTGACTCTGAACCTGCGGTTTCCTTTGCTTTCATGATCTGGTGCCATTTTTCACCATTTTCATAAAAAAGCTATATTTTTAATTATTACAGAATTTTCATTAGTGGTCTGTMATTTAAAGCTTGGCATATAACTCCCAATTTAAGCAAAGTAAAATGAAAAAGAAATCTCAGCTAAATTATCTCAATATCAGTCTGATTGAAGCAACTAAATCTTCATCATTTTAAAGAATCAGGGACAAATATTAGCAGGGCCCATGATCCAGATGTCTATGTGTTCTCAGGYTTCCTGAACTTAGCTCTGCTATGTCAGAGACTCTGTTGTCCCACACCACCAGCCTTAGTGTATGGAGTAGAAAAAAGCAGGGAGTAAAGTAGCAGGAAGTAAGGGTTTATGTCAGCTCATGGCATGCCTAACATACTGCAAAAATGGGAGATTGAAGATGTTACTTCTTTTGTGATTACTTAAATGCCAGCAGGTCTTTTGGTTKTTGGTATGCCAGATCATCCTCTGTTGAGCACAGCAAGCACACCTCRTCTTAGCTTACCTGGCTGCTATTTTCAAACTATTCAAGCTTACCAAAATGGAAAATGAGTGCTGTAATGATGGGAAATCTTTTTGGCTCTGAACCAGCACTTCTTTGTTGATCTCATCCTATTCAAATGTGATTACTTTGARTTTCTGATTGTAAAGGGAATATTTCAGGAACGTTGTTTTGCCTGTTGACCAGCCTTTTCCTTCTCCAGTGCTCATGGGTTTTGGTAGGTTATGTTGTAGTCCCAAGTCCATATGGAAGTCCATCCTGCTCCAAGTGAAGTTGTTTCCCAAATCCTTTTTCATTTTTGATAAAACRTGCACATTCCTAGGAATAGAGGGTATTTTTTTCCTTTGATTTAAAGCTCCCATGAACCTGACTTGTGCTTAATGAATGAAAAAAGAACAGTTTTCAAATTTTTAAGCAGAGCCTGAAGATACTTCTTTGTTTCCTCCCACTCTCTAAATTTTACTCAATACTTCTGGCAAGYGGATCAGCATGTCTTCACAAAGTCCCAACATATCGTTAATACTTATTGTGATTTCCCTGAGGAAACCAAAATTTTCTCTTCTGATTTCCCTTTTGTATTACTCTTGAATATGCATGACATTGCCATGATGCTGTTTATTTTCACTGAGATAAACCTTTTAATGGCTTTCATGGAACAGTAAAAACATGCATTTCCAGAAYGCAACCATTCAATTGCTATAAACTAATAGCAAAAGTGCCACACATACAGTGTTAAAGAGAAAAATTTCTAGTCCTTATAGTAATGCTTTAGCAGGAAAAAATCCAAAAGGAATACTTGAGCTCTCTTATACAACATTTTCTAATAAAACTCTGTCTCTAAAAGACTGTTGCAGAGTAGAAAGCCTCGCTACTGGCACATAATCATGAGATGAAGTGAATGACAGCAGGAATGTGAACAGCACAGCTTTAGAGGATTGTCTGGATGACAAGAGAACCATTTCAAAGTGTTTCATGGAGGGTGCTATGCTTTTCTATTTTCCCTGTAACATTTCAGGTAGGGGGCTCCCCCAACAGGGATTGGGTGGCAACAAGGATAAGGGACATTGTCAAATCAACTGTCTCCATCTCTGTCTGTCTCTGTCTCTGTCTCTGTCTTACTTCTTCTAAAAATAGAATAATCACATCTTTTTATAAGACAGTGACATTGCTCAGATTTTTCATTATGCCTGGATTAAGAATAAAAAATGGGGGTGGAGCTGTGAGGGGAGAGTAACTTCAGTTTGATTCTTCTTTTTCACTACCTTCTCTCTTTGTACTTTCCTGACTGACTTGGGATGCAAAACCAACTTCACCTTGGGCTCTTTTAGATTTAAAGGTTATTAACAACTGCAACATTAACCTGCTCAGACTGTATTTTCATTATCTCCACTAAGATGGCAAGATTAAGATAGCTGGAAGGAGCATGATGTGATTTAGTTCTGTTTGATGCTTCTGCCTTAGTAAATGTCAGAAGCAGGGAACAGAGTATTAATAATCATTTGCATCCAGTATGCTAGAAGCAGATCTCCAAGAGAATGCACTCTGCAAAATAAAGCTCCAAGGTRGCAATTGCCCCTCCTCCAAAAAATAAATGAAAACATGGCCATTCAAAATATATCTGAAAAAGGCAGGGTTAAATAATAACACTAGTATCTATTTAAAAGCCAAGAAGCAGTTTGCTGGAGCAGTTATTTCATGTTAATCACTTTGTATTTACTGCAGCTTGAGAAAGACACATTTGTTATGCAGACAGTGTTCATTGTCGTAGCTTGATCATTAATGCACTGCTGCCAGCAACAAAATGAATTAGCTCTCTGAATACTAAACTGGGAAACCAGTGCTGAACCAGAGAGTGGCACAATGACACTTACAGGATTAAAATAAACTACCCAGCTATGAGAGGGTGCATTTTTGGCCTTTGTTAATGATCAACTATTTTTAAGATTAGTATTAGTAGGAAACCTCTCTGGAATGGTTGAAAATTGTAGGACAAACAATAGTGATCATTTATGTTCCCCATGGGAGTTTGTACTCTTTTTGGAATACAAATTTCTCATGGATTATTTCCCATGCTTGACCACAGCCATTTTTTCCCCATCAACAATTTATCATTTATCCCTCTACATGCATGCTTTGAATTTCTGCAATTCCTAGCATACTGTAGATCCATAGCAGCACTGTGGAAAGTGCATGAATATAAAACRTGAAAGAATCAAAGCCCCACTGTGTCTGCAAAGAGATGTCACAGACATGTGCAAAAGCACAGTAACAAAGCAAATGCCACCTGTCACTCTGAGTATTTTTATATGGCTTTTGATGTCCCTATGTCAGAAGGATAAYAACATTAATCTCAGGATTGTACATTACTGTTAGCTATAACCTGCTCTGCACAGGTCACTCAACTRGTAAGGGCTGATTGTATATTTAAAATAAAAAAGGGGGAGGGACGGGGGGGGTCAAGGAAGAAGAAAAAGGAAGAAAAACAGGAGGAAAAATTCCTCAACTAGCAAATATATCTATTTCTGTGGGAGCTTGAGACTTGCCCTGTAATAAAATGTATTGAAGAGCAGAAGGCAGCAGCCTGCTTTCTATCCCCTAAAAACTCTGGGCTTGATTCCCTGAGATATTGGAAGCACAACACCCGCAGACATTTAAAAGGGAGGAAAGGAACTAGGAAACTATAAAACACTTGTTCTATCTTTTAGTAAAATTGTAATATRCATAAATGGATAATAAATTCAAGCCTAACTATCAAAAATCCTGAACTAAGTTCTACAGGAAAAAAACAAATTCTTCTTGAATCTTGAATTACTCATGTTCTTCTAGAATGGAAAACAAATAAGCAGCACAAGAATCCTGACCCCTTCGGGAATTCTTTCCCTTCCAGTTGGAAATAGAAATTATTTTAACATTTATATGCAAAACGAAGCACGCCATAAAACACACTAATGCCCAATCACCTGATGCAGAGAAATGGTTATGTACAGCTCTCSTACACTTGATGCTGATAGCTGGTTATTTTTGTGCATTAGTATATTTTAAACCTAATATTTTATAATTTAAATTGTAATGGACTCTCTTGTTTTATTTGTATATGTTTTTTTTAGAAATGTCCATTTTCAGGTTTAGAAAGGAATTATTCAAGATTAAACTTCAAGAATGTGGGAGTGGGAAAGTGCCATCACCATTATGCAGCTTTTTGACCTCAATGACTATTACCTAGACTAATAATAGCATTTACTAGCAAAGTAACATTCTGAAGTTAATTAAATGTTTGTACAGTATTACGAAATTATGAAATAAGTATGTTCCATAAATACCATATTTTCATGAAAAAAGCAGTGTCAAACWTCATGGAAGTTCATCTATGTAGTTTTTCACACTGTTTCAGCCAGTCTTCTAGTTGAACATATCAGCTGACTAACAGTAGAAGGTGTGACTTGAAGCAACAGATAATAATAGAAAAATGATACTTTGGTTAACCTACTAGTAATATCTGTRAAGGGAATGTAGCTATCAAAATTTGAATTTGGCACAGTTGTAGTGACAAACTCTTAAAAGAGACATTTCATAACCAATAAACTGGGGTGAAAAATATATGCTGAAAAATTCTCAAAGGTGAACCTTGTGGTTTGACCAAACCCCAGCTGGCAGATGAGCCCCACATAGCTGCTCACTTGTTCACAGCTGGGAGTGTGAAGGAGAGAACTAGATTACAAGTGAGAAAAGTTGTGGGTTGACATAAATTTAGTTTAATAGGTAAAGCAAAAGCTGTTTATTCAGAAAAAAACACCCAATTCACTGTTTCCCCTGGGCAGGTGGATTCTCAGCCTGGCTCCACCACATGTAACAGCATCTTGGGAAGGAAACACCATCCCTCTTAACATTCCCTCCCTCCTCCTTCTTCTCCCAGGCTTATATGCTGAGTGTGATGCCATATGGTAAGGATATCCCTCTGCTCATTTGGAGTCAGCTGTCCTGGCTGTGTCCCCTCGCAGCTCCCCGTGCACCCACAGCCCCCTTGCTGGTAGAGTGAGAAGCAGAAAAGGCCTTGATGCTTTGTAGCACTAATGAAAACACTCCTGTTTCAACACTTTCCAGCACAAATACAGAATACAGCCCCATCCTGGTTACTATGAAGAAAAYTAATTCTGTCCCAGCRAAAACCAACTGAGTGARGCAAATTCATTGTAATAATTCTGCTACACTGTGTAAATTATGCAAGGATTTATGACTAAAACATTATAAGGTCCTGTACTTGGGTTGGGGTAATCCAGGCATAGAGGCTGGATGGAAAAYGGATTGAGAGAGACTCTGAGGAGAAGGACTTGTAGGTGTTGGTTGATAGAAGCTTGACACAACCCAGCAATGTGTGTTTGCAGCCTAGAAAACTAACCGTGTCCTGGGCTGCATCCAAAACACCATGGCCAGCAGATTGAGGGAGGTGATTCTSTTCCTTTCCTTTGCTCTGGTGAAACCCYACCTGGAGTCCTTCATCCAGCTCTGGAGCCCCCAGCATGAGAAGGACATGGACCTGTTAGAATTAGTCCAGAAGAGGCCRCAAAGATGACCAGAGTGATGAAGCACCTCTCCTACAAAGACAGACTGAGATGGTTGGGGTTGACTGAGATGGACAGGGGAAGAGAAAGCTCCAGTGAGATCTTATAGCCCCTTCCAGAAGTAAATGAGGCAACAAGAAAGATGGAGAGGAACATTTTATAAGAACACGTACTGATAGAACAAGGGGAAATGGCTTCAAACTGAAAGAGAGTAGGTTCAGATTAGATRTTAGGAAAAAAATATTTTCTGTACAGGTGGTAAGGTGCTAGAACAGGTTTTCCAGGGAAGGTATGGATAAACCATTCCTGGAAGTGCTCAAGGCTTTACTGGATGAAGGCTTTGACCAATCTGGTCTGGTAGAAGGTGTCCCTGTCCTTTGCATGGGGGTTGTAAGTAGATGATCTTTAAGGCCCCTAAAGTTCTTCTCAATTGGTAATGAAGCACTGCTAATGATAAAAATTTTCTTCACTGAAYAGTTTATATACTTTCATAGTGGTGGTTGGGCTTTTTTCCCTGCAYTTTTTTTAGGGGCTCTGAAATTCAATGGGTCATGTCATCATTTGCCTTGTARTCTTAGTTATAAAAATATATTGTTATGCATCGTGAGAGCTGCAGGCAGTGAAGTCATGATTGTAAATGCTATTAAGAAAATGGACATGATATTTATCTTTCTCCAGACAGACTGACTGTTTGAAAGGGAAAAATAAGTAGTGTCAAGGTTCTCTTTTTGTATCTTAAATCAGAAATTACATGTTACATCTTTTACAAATGCATGTATCACTGAAAGAAAAGAAATATAATGCTTGAGGCTATGCCACTGTCATTTTGTGGGGAGAAATATCCCTGTATAGCAGGGAACAGGTTTCCTCATCTTGAAGAAAATTAGGCCCACACCTTAGCACTACCCAGAACTGTGTGAAATAAGAGAAAATACATACAAAATCTACTGAGCCTATCAAGCAGATATTTCTGCTTATGATGCTGGAACACTCACTGAAGTCCCTGAGATATTCCTTTGAATTATTTTGCCTAATCTCAAAGTTAATCTAAAAATCACTTTGGAAATATACATATTTTTACTATTTTTTACAAAAAAGCCTCCATATTTGCAASCTTAGAAACTAATTCTTCTATCTCCAAATTAAAAAATATATATCTTTTATACATATATAAATATATATATTATATATATAATATATATATTTTTAATTTGGAGATAGAAGAATTAAAAAATTAATTAATTAGGAGATAGAACAATTAAAACATATATATTTTTTAATGTTTGTCAGAAACATTAGTGAGTTTCTGGTTTTTTTTTTCACCTTTGGCAAAAGCAAAAATTCAGTAGTCTACATTGGCAGTTAGAGGTTGTGGGGGGATTTTTTTCTTTTTTCCTTTTTTCCTCCTCAATTCCTAATTCTTGACTTTCATTCATTCTAGAATTTTTAGAATTTTTAAAGAGGCAGAATACACTACTGTGTGAGACAGCTAGGTTCTTAATCCTTATTCTTTTATTTTTCTTTCCTYAATGCATTTTCATGTTTGCCTTTCTTGCATATTTGCAATATGCAAATATTGCATACTTTTCAGACTGTTACTATGGGTCTCTATAGTATCAATCTATGCAGGATTTTGAGCTTTGTCTTTAAGTATTCTAAAATGTAATTACACTGTTGATTTTTCATTGAATTTAATATTTTTATCTTTTTTTTTTTCTTTTTGTACTGACATAATTAAAAAATCCTGCTACTTTTATTTGTTGACAAACAGAAAAGGTAAAAATATTTCCTTTAGGCTTCTCATCCATACCCAAATTTCTACCAGTTACCTTCTGTCCACCTTCCTTTATAAGAGCTTCTTGTTTAGCAGAACTTCTCTTTTCTGCTCCATTACAGAGTTTTGTTTAGGGGATTTGAAGATTGTCCTATCTTTGCTTCATTAGGTACTCCTAAGAAGATCTTTCAGTGTTTCTTCAGTCTCATAAATTTTATTAGTTCCTCTSACTACCCCCTTAATTTTGCTCTTAATTTTACAAAATTTCCACTCATGAAATCTAGCACTTGTATGGCTGCATGAAAGAAGTTAACTCCCTCACAGGAGGAAAAAAATTTAACCAAAGCTATCTCTCAGACAACTAAAAAGATTTAAATTGGGCTATTGGGTAAATTCCAGCTGTCCTAAAAATATCAGAGGAAGAGTATTTCTGTAAGTGAACAATCACAAGGTACAATAACATTTTTATTTTATATGCGGGTTCAGACAATATCTGCACCTCAGCAGATATCTGTGTTCTACATCCCATTTTAAAAAGTCTGYCTGGAGCAGCTGATACAAGTGTACTGGCATGCTGGCAAGCTATTATTCGCCTTCTCTGCTTTTGTATCTCAGTGTTTATCCACCTCCACTGTAATACCAGAGGTGCTTGACTGAGAAGAGATTGAGGGAGAAATTAGAAGGAGATATCAGAACTAAGAGAAACATTAAGAAATAGCTCCCACTGAAAGAGTTAAGAAGGATTATTTTTATTTTCCYTTTATTTTTCATCACAAATTATGTGGCTGCTACTAACTATACCACCCTTTTCAAGCTGCAGTAATGTGCTGATAAGCAGTTCCTGATGAAGCTCCAAACATTCAGCTGTAGAGGAATTTCTTTAAATAATGCATACTTTTATAATAGAAAATCAAAATATTGTTTCACATTAAGTGACAGAAATGATCTGTYTTTGAATTAGTCAAATAAATACACAAGCATGTGTATATGTGATTATGTGTGGGATCCTTTTTCTGCATGAAAGAAGCAGAATAGAMAAATTGTGAGAAGAAAATTTAAAGAAAAAAAAAAATCCTTGAATGAATATTGCAAACAAAATTAATCCCATGACATACAGCACTGTRCACCCATTGTCTTACTCATTACAATATGACCTAGATCCCAAGGGTTATGTTATGATGTGGTAATTAGGGCATCACATTGGCAGCAAATCCAGCAAATCTATACAACACACACTTGACATGCACACTTTGGAATGGCCCAGAAGTTCCTGAGACTCCTAATGAAATCATTGATCACAGGCTCAGATGTAGCTACCTGCACTGTAAATATTCAATATTATAGGAGATGAAACCCACCTACTATCAGTGAAAATCCAGTCATCACATCCTCATTTGCAAATTGGACCCAAGTTTCTATGCAGATGATGAAGTCTGCATTTCATGCTAGGCATGCACCGTGCTTTCACTAACAACTTTTATTGTTACAGAATATTGAGGTCAGCTTGTACTGCTTGTGTCTAGCAGTTTTCTGGTACTGAACATCAYAGAGGAGATGTCATCTTCACCAGATAACAAAATTGTCAGATACAGTAGTCCTCAGCCTCTGTACAGGTATTTTATTCTTCCAGCCTATTTTCCCTTGCTATCTGTCAGTTCACACCTCTGACTTATTTCTTGCTTCAGTATCAGCAGTATGTATCTTTTCTACCACCATTACTCTTATAAAATATMAATATAGTTATGCTAATTGAAAGTAAGACTTTTTCTATTTTTACACATAAAACTTTAGGAAAAGAGAGACTGTGATTTCAAACAAAAATATATTCTATAGTCTGCTAACCTTTGGGGTTCACTTAATAGATGTGTTGCAATGAGTTGGTCAAATTTTTAAAGAGAGAGAGAGAGAATACATATTTGTACTGCAAATTCAACTGTGCCTTTATTTGCATAACCAAGTGTTATAGTCAAATATCCCTTTCTCATAAAAGTACCCCAGTTTATTTGAGAAATGTGAATAGCTTCACAAATTTATATTGTTTAAGTGATCCTCTGAGCCAAGTACCAGGTGAAAATCTAAAAGTGACAAATGGTAACAGAACAAAAAAAAATCTCCTTTTTTTTATTGCCAGTTTAGACAGTCATCCTCAGCACTAAACATCATAAATCCATATATCTGAGTGTTCCTCTTTTTTTTTTTCTTGAAATAAATTTTGATTTGACATCTATCACCCATTCTCACTTAGGAGCACAGCTCCACACAGTATTTATGTTCTACTCATCACTGCACAGCTCTAAGATTTTTAGGGAATCACTTCTCATATCACTCTGTTAGGTAAAATAGTCAAGAGAAACACAAAGAAAGGAAAAGGATTATAGCATTAATTTCATAAACTTTTTTTCACATGGCAAGTTAAGCCATCAATTTCAATTAACAGTTTAGGCTGCCTGCATGGCCAGGGACACTGAGGAGCACTGCTGGGCAGTGGTTCAGACCTCTAGAGCAGGCTGCTGCACAGACCTCAGTTYTGCAGAGGAGGATCTGGGACTATAAGGGGATGACAAGTTGACCACAAGGCAGGAGTGTGCCCTTGACTAGGGGTTTGAATAYCTCTCCTGTGAGGAAARGCTGAGGGAGCTGTGCCTGTTTAATCTAGAGAAGACTGAGAGGGCATGTTGTCAAGACATATTTCTCAAATGTATTTCTCAATACAATTTCTCAAAGTTAAGATGCCAAAAGCATGGTGCCAGACTCTTCTCCTTTGTTCCAAATGACAGGATTGGGAAMAATGGACGTAAATAAGACAACAAGAACCTTAACACAAGGAAGAATTTTACATTGAGGGAAGCAGAGCACTRGACCAGGCTGCCCAAGGAGGTCGTGGAGTCTCCCTGTCTGGAAACCCTAAAAATCCACCAAGACACATTCCTGTGTAACCTGCTCTAAGTGACCCTTTGGACTGGATGATCTCCAGATGCCCTTTCTAACCCTAATGATTCTGTGATTCTGTGTTTCTGGTTGTAACATCCTGCATTCATCTGAGTATTGACTTTGGATCAAATGGGATTGCAGGGCATCTCTACTGGCACTGAGTGTGTGGGAAAGTGGAAACTGAAGCAAACCCTAAATGACTAGCCTGAAATARGTGTTTAAGCATGAGGTGGCCTACTGCTGTTTAAAATAATTTCTCTGGCCTTAAAAGGCCCCTCTCTGTCCTGTCTGGTTTTTCAGACCTCTGTGAATGCTTCAGATACCTCTGAAAATATCACAAATAAGACAATTATGTTTGTTCTTAGTTGTTCCYTAAAGCTAACAGAACTGAATTGTTAACAGTGCTGAAAGTCACTAACAAGTGAATTTCTTGAAATAAGGAAAACAGTCAAGATAGRAGGGGGGAATTGAAATCTTACCTTAGTATCTAATCAGTGAACTGTATTTCCATACCTGATGCTCATTTATAACATCCAAAATTCCTGTATTACTCTACCTAAGAATAATACTTTTAGATWAGTCACTTAATCTCTCAGGAAGCTTTGATTTTTTTTAAACAGCTCCTACAACAGAATAATTTCTTACCTTCTGCCATTTTTGTTCTCATGTATTATCAGTCTGCCCTGTAACAGTTATATCTAGAGAAAATGAGAATAAATGAGATGTATCTGTGCTTTAAACATTCCCCTTTTTTAYTTGCTTTACCTGACCTGAAGACTCGATGTTTTTCAGTCTTGGATTTAAATGCAACTAGATTAAATTATTYCTATAACTTAAAATATAATAGTGCTGAAGTAAGTACACTATTATGAAAATTACATGACAGTGAATTTGAAAGGAGACAAGTTTTGTCCATTTTGTCTTTGACCTTATTTAAAAATAAAATTTCTAATCTCATTGAAAAGATCAAAGCTTACATTTATAACTATTATTTCATCTAATAGCTATAGAAATAAAATGTGTACAGAAAAAAATTCAAGAGGCAGATTTCTTGATAGTGGACAATTGAATAATCGTGGGTGTAGTTGAAGAAACAGACTGGAAATTAGAGCAAAGAAGTATTAGGGCTGTTGCAATATAATTCTGTGGTGATTTAGTTTACAGTTAGAAATAAACAGGCCAGAAGGGGCAGAAAGAGCAATCGATAAAACCTGTGTTATGGGAGATGGAGAGTGGATTCTCACAGATAATAAATGAAAAATCTATTCATGCCTTTTTAAATAATTTGTAGCTCATCAGAGTTTTTTGATTACCACTATTGATAATAGTAACAGTAATAGCCTAGACAAAAGTGAAATCTTAACACAGATTACATCAGTCTTTTCATCCATATATAACTACTTATGTGATGTTGCTCTGACCTATCAACTACAGAAAAAATTGCTCCATATACTATTCAACTGAATAAGTAAAAATTAAACAATACATTCAAAAGTCTTTCTGTTCCTCAGGTATAAATMATTTTATTTCATTGACTTTACTGCATATTTTGTATACTTTTTGATAAAATAGACACATTTTCATTAGAAATGTATATATTTAAAATAGAGTCTCTGTTTTAAATTTGAATTATCAAACAAGTTTACATAAGAAAAAATATAAACAAAAATTAAAATATTGAAACAAGAAAAGGAAACAAAAATCTTTTCCATCAAAATAAAATAATATAATTTTCTGGAGAAAAAAAAATTAATTTCCAAGAAGTCTTTTCTAAYTGGTTTTTGGAAAATGTTTTAGAGCCTAACCATATGAAAATACCTTGTAKGATAGGATTTTTTTAATACCTACTGTATTAAAATATAAATATTTTAATACCTACTGTAGTGTAGTACTACACAGTACAAAAAGAAAGAAAAGAAAACCAAAGAAACTTTGTGTCAGACATCCTTATAATAATCATTAATTCTACTTTCAGCCACTACTTCACAGGAACCAGTTTGGTGAAGTTAAAGGATGTCTGAAAATAAGAGAGAAATAAATTATGATCGTATGTGATAATACTTGATGAATGCATGGTAAAACTGCTCTTATCTTGATGACAGGAGCCTTCTAAGTCCACTAATTCTGTGCAGTAAATTTCAGGCCAGAGTCATGCAGTATAGCAAGAGAAATTCAGCATTTAGMGGTGTTATCTAAACAGTTCACATGTATAGAATACAGTAAATATAAATATTCCAGTAACAAAGGACAGAACAAAAGATTATTTCAACCAGCTTCTGACTGTCCTTTTCACGCACCTGAAAAGGTTGAAAGATGTAGAACTTCTGTCTTAACTCCACACCTARTAAGATAATCAATCAAAATATTTTTGTTTAGTATTTATGGAGCTGAATTCTGTGGGTTTCTAYGTGTTCATAGGAAGAGCTGGCAGACAATGGTGTCCCTACACATTCTTTTATTCTCCTTTTATTTTTTTAAAAATACTAAAAGACTAAAAAGGTATAGAATGCACCAACTGTAATTTTGCAGTGCATATCCTCCATCTAATTTCTTGGTATTCTTCCATTTGACTGCTGTGAGTTACTGGACACCATGACTATGGCATGATTCGGGAAGAAACCTTTGCTAGAAGTTTTCCATGTAAGGGATAAGGAGGGTCAGTCCTCAGCAGTAGTTCAGGCACAGTAAATTAGGGTTCAAACTCTGAAGAAGATATTTTAGGCAGATAGACTGGTCTTAGCTCCARTGATGATAACAATCTTTATAAAGAYATAAATACATTAGWTTATTTGCACTTGYTCTTCTGCTTTCTCTTCTTTCTCCATGTGATGTGTTCCTTTGAGGAAATATTCTGTCAAGCCATCTAGATGGACTCCAAGGCCAATGTTAACCTGTCACCAGASTGAAATTTCCTAAGGGTAGCTTGGYAGTAGTGGTAGATACTTTTTTAAAGCTATTAGAACATAACAAATACCAACCTATCAAGGCTAAAGGGGTTCAGCAAGCCAAACACAATAAACAAAAAATATATACTGTTCAACTTAGGTGTGGTGAAATTAAAATCTTCATTAGAAGGGACTGAAATAAATTCAGRTGTGATTATTCTCTGTTTCATTAAAACTTTTACAGTTTTGTGTCAGCACCCAATCCTATATCAWGGATGGTTCTACAATGCTGTACTGCAAGGAGGAGATGAATGAAGTCTTCAGTGTGTGAAGTGTCAACGCAAGCTAAGTAAAAAGTGTGTGTAAGCTGAGATTCCTGTGAGGTAAAATGTAATGCCCAGAATGTATTAATAAAAACCTGTAAAGTTTGAAACACTATATAATAATTTTATTCTGTTAAGAAATAATTATTTCATTTTTGTGTAGATATCTGTCGTAACACTGTTGATTGGTAGACTTTTTTTTTTTTATAATACATGGCCCCAATAAAAGTTTTATTGCATTTTCATGTAYTGTGACATTTTAGGAAATYTAARGAATCATAKAATCATAGAATCATTTACATTGGAAAAKACCTTTMAGCTCTTTGRATCCAACCATTAACTCAGCACTGCCAAGGACACCACTAAATCATGCTTGTAAGTGTCACATACACAAGTCTTYTAAATGCCTTGGGGTATATTGACTCCACCTCTCTGGGCAGCCTGTTCCAAGACTCCCTTTTAGAGAAGAARTTTTYCCAAACATCTWATCTTCTACAGCAGGAGCTTGATTRAGTTCTCATTGGGCTTTGACACTTCTAGTTTTCACCCTCTATAATCTCATGTTAACCTTGTAGCTCTCCTGAGTAGGCTGCCCCTTCATAAGAAGGTATAAAACTGTTCTGTTTTTTCCTGAGTTCAAGCCAAAGTCCTTTTTTTAACCAGGCCAGTCTTCTTCTGTGATACCTAGTCATTTGAGCACATTGGGTTACTCCTGTACCTTGAAGATTTCCTTCTTGAAGATTGTCCAGCCTTCCTGGACTACTTTGCAATTCTGGACTGTTCTACAAGGGGGTCTATGAACCAGTCTCCTAAACATGTAAAAAGCCTGCACTCTGGAATTCCAAGGTAACAGTTCTTCAGACCCTGCTTCTTACTTCTCAAAGAAYTGAAAACTATCATTCTGTGATTGCTGTGTCCAAGAGCACCTCCAGCCATCACATCACCCACCAGCCCTTCTGTGTTCACAAACAGCAGGTCCAGGGGGTACCTCTGGTGGCTGGCTTCCTCACCAACAGTGTCAGGAAGCTTAACAGAAGTTAAATTATGTCATTATCAATARCTGAACAAAATTATGGCACAAAATTATCAGTAATGTATAGCAACAAATACCTCCAAGTCCTTCCCCTCAGGACTGTTCTTAAGACATTGTCATTCATGAAAATTACACACACAATAATGCATTTCCATTGCTTGTGGACAGGCTCTTAAAACCTTATTCATTAAAATCCAATAGAAACCAAGTATTTACATGAGAACTTTGTAATGTTTCAGCATTCATTGTCTCAAATATAGTGTAGTTAACAAGTATGTGTGAAGAACATATAAGCTGGTTTTTTTATTAAATTTTAAAAACATTTAAAAAAAAGAAACAAATGATAATTCCATACCTAATCTGGCCTCACGTAAATTGCCTCCTCATATCCAGCACTCCCAGTGACATAGAATGTCCCAGTTGATTCTATTCAAATAATCCCTTTTATAAATAAATATCAAGTGGGTAGAAAAAAAAAAAGAAACACTTGGCAATGAAAAGACAAGAATTAGAAGAAAAATGCCCATAATCATTTTGAATGTTGAATTTTATTCAACTACTGTGAGCTGTGAATGGATACAGGTTTTTTAATAAAAAGAGATGAATGAATGGAGCTTAGATACTTTATAAATGAAGCTTCAGTTATGCTCTGTCACATTTTCCCATTACTTAGCTCATGTTTACCACAGAACTGATTTCTTTGATTTTTTCCTATATCTGCAGTTTAGCCACACAAATTAAAAAATATAATACCAAGAAACAAGTCTGCTTTCTACACATATTTGACTTACTAATTGTTTACAAAATGATGCTTAAAGGATAAAGATTATATTTTCATGCCACTGGTTCTAGTTTAAGCTCTCCAGATTGTATTCTTATTGTCACTGAACATACTGTAAAATATTTAAAGTACTTTGAATAGTCTATTGTACTCACAGAACTGAAAAGTGTTAAATCCATTAGGCAATTGGATATTGGTCTGTGTCAGCCATAACAACTTGTCATCTTCATATATAATCTTCTCAGGAAATCAATACAACACAAGCAGATTTCTAGCTATTGATCTAAACCACTTTTCATATAACAAAACCTGATTCTGATAAATGATAGTATAAAAGGAAGAGGATGTGTAATTTGCTGTAATTTGACAGCTAGCATCTATATCATTCCTCTACTTACAAAACAAAGCAGATCATTTTTCAAAGTGTTTGAAAGACAATCTGTTGTTTGACTGTCTCTGGATATTAAGCAAACTGGTGTGCATTGCTGTACATAACCTTGTAGTTTATGTCATTGACCCTGTGAGCACCAGAGAATTTCCTGGCATGGTTCTTGTGCTATAGTTGATGGGCAACCTCTGAGATTCAAAGCTTATCCTTTTGTCAATACTGAGGTCTCTCTCTCTCAAGAAGTCATAGAAAGGCTGAAGTGACTGAAATTCTCAGCTCTGTGTTTTCCTGTGACCTGTCACAAAGGCAGATACTTCCCATCAAATGAAGCTTTGAGGATTTTACTTTTGAATGCACAATGATTACAGACAAAAAATAGAAAATATTGATCTTGGCTAATTATTACAGACTTCAATTTCCAAATTAACATCACTTTCAATTTATTGCATCCTGAAGATKATAAGACTTTTCTTTCTCTCTCAAAAGTTTCTCATTGAAAGCAACTACTGTAAACTGGCAGATGAATTATCATTTAAGACATTTCAAATTTCATTAATTGTCACCAAAGTCAAGAAAAGGAGGAGAGACTAGTTTATAGCTGGTAGACTTTGGGTCTACCCAGCATTTACTTCAAAAAGTTGACTTCTGAAAATGTGAGGTTCTGGGGCATTCTGACAAACAGTCTTCTCTGGAAKACAATAAAGATGACAGCTGCTGTTACTGAATATCAAAGTCTTTTCCAAAGCCGGAGTATTCCTGAAGCAGCCCTTCTTCCATTCTTAGCTAACAGGTCTCTTTATTTCAATGTTGAACATTTAAACTAGCCTAAATGCAACTTCTATAAATAATGTTACTGATTTTCCACATAATACTTCCCTTCCCCATATGCAGTACATCAATTGATTTTTCCATGGCAGCAGGATAATTCACTGGGATTCAGGGAATAGAGCTTTGAACAGACATTTCCAGAGCTATGCTCTACCTCTGAAGATTCTCATCATCCATGAGAAAAGAAACATGGCAATCTCAGGAATCTGGAGGTGAGGTGAAAATAGAATAAATTTAAGTGCAAAATTATTTAAATGTAACTATCTTTAAAAGTATCATAAATTAAGTGATATTAAGTTTTTATATAAGAAGTCATCATAGAGGCACTGGATATGTATTCGTATTCTTTAACTGGTGCAATGCTACATCAGTTTTCAGGAAACTGTAAATGGCAAATGTGAAATCAGGGAAAGCAGAATATATATTTTGCCAAATATTCAGTGAAACCAAATTAAGAACTGTGGAAGATCCTATGTTTTTAAAGGAATGCAAATCTGCATTTGGGAAAAAAAATACAGCCTTGACTTCAATCAGATAGAAAAGTTATCTGAGAAATTAAATAGTCCACATATAAAGAGGCTGTATAGAAACAGGTAGGATCAAGAATAAACTGCTGAATAGCCCATATTATATATAATGAACCTGCTTAAACTGAATATGTGAGCATTACAAACCCCACTTAATTTTGTATGTGCCTCATCTTTTCTGCTCTGCCATTTTTAGGTCCAGTACTAGCTGTGACATAAGCAATTTTTTATTATTATAATTATTATTAAACTGATTTCTTAAATATCTTATTGAAAATTTTRTTGGTTATGATCAACTGGTATATTTAGGCTCCTCTGAGAGCTGATTTATAAATCTGCCTGTAACACAGGACATTTACACTTGGTTAGCCAACATGGGACTAAGGCTGAAGAGCTCAAAACCATACGAGTCCTGCAGATTAAATACAGACTTAATCCTGGTTCTGCTGTGAATATAAGACTTTGAGCATGAAAGCACCAGTGTTGGTGGCTTCAGTAAAACCTTTGTCACTCATTTAAACTCAATTTCTTGACCACCCACAAAGGTGATAGCCAGAGATATGCTGGGTAATACAGTATAAGCAAGAATTTTTTTTTCATTTTTAAAAACTCTAATTTCTTCGTCTCTGCTTCTGTTTCAATTTGGTGATTCCCAGGAAAAACATTATATTTTTTAATTAAATAGCATAAACACCATTRAAAATATAACAAAAAACTGAAGAGGCACTTTTTAAGAGAGTGTCTTTGAGCTTCACGTTACCCTTGCAAAACTGTTGTCTTAATCCACTTTTCCAGTCACAATTGTTTTAGCCCTTAACAGGACTTCCCTCGTTTCTTTCACTTAAACTTGATTTTCCCTTAATAGTTGAAGGACGCTTAGACAGCATCACATTAATTTCAGTGGACATTGAGTTTTATCTAATTCAGCAAGCCAGCCTTTGTTAATTAGGCCTCACAGGGCAAGTGATTGTAAAGAACATCTCTAACTGTCACTGATCAATACCCACAGCAGAAGCAGTTCTAGCAGTCAATTACTTGTGTTTCTGAGAAGGAAGAAGAGTGCTAACTCCCTGCACTTTTTTGAAATCACAAGGTCCCTCAGCCTACCTTTCTATCAGGTTCAACCAGATACATACAAATTTTATTTCTTTCCCCTAATGCTGAGGCAGGTTCATTGGCAGCAAAGTCTTCCGCAGCTTAGCAGTGCTTTTTAGAAACTTCTTGTGCTTTTAAAACCATCAGCTTCAYTGATAGGAAAGTCAACACTCCAACAATRCTAACAGAGATTCACTGTTCAGGCCTAGAGACATCGGCTTTGTTTGATTAGGTCCCAGAGGAATAAGTATATGGAAAACACTTTAACATAATGCTACTCGGCAATCCTTCAAAGATAAGGAGASAGTAAGGAGAAAAACAGATCACAGCTATTAGCATTTCCTGGTCCTTTCTTTCAGTGAGGATGTATAAATATCACAGGATCACTAGGTTGGAAGAGACCTTCAGGATCATCGAGTCCAACCCATGCCCGAATACCTCAACTAAACCATGGCATCGAGTGCCACATCCAATCATWTTTTAAACACATCCAGGGGTAGTGACTCCACCACCTCCCCAGGCAGACCACCCCAGTACCCAATCACTCTTTCCATAAAAAGCTTTTTCCCAATATCCAACCTCTATTTCCCTTGGTGCTGCCTCAGACTGTGTCTTCTCCTTCTGTCAGCTGCTGCCTGAAGAAAGAGACCAACCCTCACCTGACTGCAACCACCTTTCAGGAAGTTGTAGGGAGTGATGAGGTCACCTCTGAGTCTCCTTTTCTCCAGATTAAACAACCCCAGCTCCCTCAGCTGTTCCTCACAGGGTTTGTGTTCCAAGCCCCTCACCAGCCTTGTTGCCTCCTCTGGATGTGCTCCAGTGTCTCCACGTCCTTCCTAAACTGAGGGGCCCAGAACTGGACACAGCACTTGACCTCCCTGCTCCTGCTGGCCACACTATTCCTGATCCAGGCCAGGATGCCTTTGACCTTCTTGGCCAGCAGGGCACGCTGCTGGCTCATGTTCAGCTGCTGTCACCAGCACCCCCAGGTCCCTTTCTGCCTGGGCACTGTCCAGCCACACCATCCCCAGCCCATAACATTGCAGGGGTTATTGTGGCCAAAATGCAGGACTCAGTACTTGCACTTATTAAAGTTCATCTTACTGGTCTCTGCCCATCCATCCAACTGTTCCAGGTCTCTCTACAGAGCCCTCCTACCGTCCAACAGATCGACTCACGCTCCCAGCTTAGTGTCATCTGCAAATTTATCAGTGAAAGACTCAATACCCTCATCCATGTTGTCAACAAAAATACTGAACAGAACTGGCTCCAGCAGAGAACCCTGAGGGACACCACTGGTGACTGGCTGCCAGCTGGATGCAGCACCATTCACCACCACTCTCTGGGCCTGACCATGCAGCCAGTTCCTAACCCAGCAAAGAGTGTTCCTGTTCAAGCTGTGGGTTGCCAGCTTTTCCAGGAGTGTGCTGTGAGAGACAGTGTCAAAGGCCTTGCTGAAGTCCAAATAAACAACATCCACAGCCTTTCCCACATCCACTAGGTCACCTGGTCATAAAAGGAGATCTGGTTGGTCAAGCATGACCTACTCCTCTTAAACCCATGCTGGCTGATACCCTGGCCATCCAGGAAGTGCTGTGTGATGGCACTTAGTATAAACTGTTCCATCACCTTTACCTGGTACTGAGGTCAGGTTCACGGGTCTATAGTTACCAGGATCCTCCTTACCACCCTTTTTGTGAGTGGGAGTCACACTATTCAGCTTCCAGTCATCTGGAACCTCACCAGTGAGCCAGGACTGTTGGTAAATGATGGAGAGTGGCTTTACAAGCTCATCTGCCAGCTCTCTCTTCACCCTGGGATGAATCCCATCTGGACCCATTGATTTATGAACATCCAAGCTGCTCAGCAGTTCTCTGACTGCCTCCTCCTGCATAACAGGGGGACCACTGTGCTCCGTAACACCATCTACCAACCCAGGAGGACAGCTGTCCTGAGGACAAGCCATCTTCCCACTAACGACTGAGGCAAAGAAGGCGTTAAGCACTTCCACCTTTTCCTCATCTACAGTTCCTAAGTCCCCTCCCGCATCCAGTAGAGAGCAAAGGTTCGTCTTACCCCTCCTTTTGCTGTTCATATATCTGTAAAAACATTTTTTATTATCTTTTACTCAAGTTGCCAAATTAAGTTCGAACTGAGCTTTGGCCTCCCTTATTTTCCTACATGCTCTAGCAACCCCCTTAAATACCTCCTGAGAGACCTGACCCTCCTTCCAAAGATGACACATCCTGTTTTTATTCCTGAGTTCCTTCAAAACCTTGTTGCCCACCCAGGCTGGATGTTTGCCTCGTTGGCTCATCTTTCAGCACACAGGGACAAACATGTCTGCTCCTGTGCCCTCAAGATCTCTGTTTTGAAGTTTTCTTGGACTCCTTTCTTTTTAAGGGCTGATTTGCAGGGAACCCTCTGAATAAGTCTCCTTAATAGGCTAAAGTCTACCCTCCTGAAGTCTAATGTAAAAGTCTTACTGATGTTCCTCCTGATTTCACCAAATATCAAGAAATCTATAATTTCATTATCATTGTGCCCCAAGAGACCTCCAACCATCACATCTCCCACCAGCTCATCTCTATTTGCAAACAGCAGGTCTAACACAGTCCCTCCCCTTGTGGGCTCACCTACCAGCTGTGACAAAAAGTTGTGATCCATGCACTCTAAGAACCTCCTGGACTGCCTCTTTACTGCTGTATAAGTTGCCAGTAGACGTCTGGTAGGTTAAAATCACCTACAAGAACGTAGCTGGTGATCCTGAAACATTCTCCAGCTGCTTACAGAATAAGTCCACCTCTTCTTCCTGGTTGGGTGGACAATAACAGACTCCCAGTAGGATGTCAGCCTTGTTGGCCTTCCCCTTAATTCTTACCCACTGGCATTCAACTTCATTGTCATTAGTTTCAATACCCATGGCATCAAAAGCCTCCCTAGTATAAAGAGCCACTTCTCCACCTTTTCCTCCTTTCCTGTCTCTTCTGAAGAGCTTGTAACCATCCAGTGGTTCTCTGAGTCATCCCATCAGGTTTCTGTGATGGCAACTACATCATAGCTCCGCTGTTGCACCATGGCTTCCAGCTCCTCTTGTTTGCTACCCCTGCTGCATGTATTGGTATACATGCACTTCAGCTGGGCTACTGATTTGCATTTGTACTTAAATTAGAACTGAAGGCATTTTCAATGAAAACATTCTTTTCTGCCCTCTATAACCTGTTTTTT
>CADDXX010000493.1:67719-130483 GCA_902810485.1 Alauda arvensis
TTTCTTGGACTCCTTTCTTTTTAAGGGCTGATTCGCAAGGAATCCTCTGAATAAGTCTCCTTAATAGGCTAAAGTCTACCCTCCTGAAGTCTAATGTAAAAGTCTTATTGATGTTCCTCCTGATTTCACAAAATATCAAGAAATCTATAATTTCATTATCATTGTGCCCCAAGCAACCTCCAACCATCACATCACCCACCAGCTCGTCTCTATTTGCAAACAGCAGGTCCAACACAGTCTCTCCCCTTGTGGGCTCACCTACCAGCTGTGACAAAAAGTTGTCCTCCACACACTCTAAGAACCTCCTGGACTGCCTCTTCTGCTGTATAAGTTTCCAGTAGATGTCTGGTAGGTTAAAATCACCTACAAGAATGCAGCTGGTGATCCTGAAACATTCTCTAGCTGCTTATAGAATAAGTCCACCTCTTCTTCCTGGTTGGGTGGACATTAACAGACTCCCAGTAGGATGTCAGCCTTGTTGGCCTTCCCCTTAATTCTGACCCATTGGCATTCAACTTCATTGTCATTAGTTTCAATACCCATGGCATCAAAAGCCTCCCTAGTATAAAGAGCCACTTCTCCACCTTTTCCTCCTTTTCTGTCTCTTCTGAAGAGCTTGTAACCATCCAGTGCAGAGCTCCAGCTCTCTGAGTCATCCCATCAGGTTTCTGTGATGTCAACTACATCATAGCTCTGCTGTTGCACCATGGCTTCCAGCTCCTCTTGTTTGTTACCCATGCTGCATGTATTGGTATACATGCAATTCAGCTGGGCTACTGATTTGCATTTGTACTTAAATTAGAACTGAAGGCATTTTCAATGAAAACATTCTTTTCTGCCCTCTATAACCTGTTTTTTAATAAGCYCATGTTCTTCTCTGGGGAGATTATGAATTTGTTGTTCTTGACATTGAGGACTTAGGGTTAAAAACATCCAACTTCCTGAAATAATCATTGAGTTGTTTTAATACATGATAAACAGCTAATCACTCCAAAAGAAAAAGGTGGGAAAYATTTTCTCTGTTAATGAAAGAGCCCTGAGAATTTAGAAATTTTCTCATTGTACATCATACATTTTCAAAACCAATTGGTGACATCCCAAAGTGGAGAACTAAAGAGACTGGCTCTTCACTTATACACTATAACATATGAAAGTGAATTTAACAGTGGAATGATATTTTCATTTTTTCCTATGATTTCCTTTGTTGCCTCCTCTAAACTGCTATTATAAAAGGCATAAGAAAAACATAGCCTGTTAAATTGTCGGTAATAGATTTCATGTTCTGTTGCAACACTAAGTGTAGTTACCAGCAGAAAAGCTAGACTTCCAGTGGMAAATAAACACACCTAGGTTTGGATGTTTACATGTGAGTGTGTCCAAGTGCCTTRGAAAGTAAAAGGTAGCTAACTAATACTGACTTATTGACTTTAGAGCACAATTCAGCCATGARACAATTCAGTTGCCTGTTGTCTGTTGCTCATCTCTCACTCCTTCCCTTTTTTCCCAATCTGATATCACCCTTTCACTTCCACTGGAATAATCACCTATCTCTAATAGGGCCCTCAAGATCATTTTCGCTGAGAATCCCCTCAGCCATTTTCTCCTGTATAATTTTTCCTCATAGATCATCTTTATTATGCCTTTTAGAGACTCTAACCTATTTATGTCATGGAAGAGCTTGTGACATCATTGTACTAGGTTTTTGATGTAAAAGAAAGAAAATAAAACTAGAGACTATTATTTAATTTTTCAGTAGTTCTAGTAGTCCTCTAGTAGTTCTAATCAAAGCACTTATTTTAAGAAAAAAATAAGCTGTTCATCCTATGTATACTCRTGACAAATTAAAATTTTCTGTTGCAAATGAAATTATTCACTCATGTTTTATCCATGTTTAACTTAAGAGAAGGATTGTTTTTTTTCTTTTTCTCAATGGTTGAATCTTGCAAATACCTATGGTGATATAAAGAAATGCTTTCCTTATTTTATATGCTGTATACAACACAATTTAGTCCTGAAAGCTAACATAACCCCATCCTTCAAAAACTTGAAACAAAATTACAGTTCTCAGCAATTAAACACTATATTGAGAAGTTCCTGTAAAAATTCTAAGCAAACAACTTCTTTTTATACTGCACACAAAATGTTTCAAATCCAAGTTGACCTTAAATTGCAATATATCATTACAATTCCATACARAGATATTACACTACTTACAATATTTATTGAGTCAGAATACATGATCTTGAGAGCCTGAGAGATTTTTTGAAATTCTTTGCCAAGTCAATGCTGGCATAAAAATTATCCTAAAAAAAGAACCAAAAAAATACTGTTATCATTATGATAATGAGCAAAGGTTTTGATGATAAYGTCAAATATTTCACATCTAAAATAAAATAAAAGTTTCAGTAATTCATCCTTTAAAACAAATCTAATTGTACAGTACTGTTGTTATGCAAATTAGCTCTATTAAAAGCACCATTTGCAACTCCAATACAAAATTTTAGTATATAAAGAAGTGAGTAAAATCCAATTGCATCTTAGAAGTTCACAGTGTGGTAAAAGCAAAAAAAAAAAAAAAGGTATTCAAAGACATTTTAATTTGAAACAAGATATCCTTTTTACACCTTCAAGAACATTAGGACCAGAAAAATTAATATAATAAATAGGAAAAYACAAGTCATAGTGGTTGTGCAAAACTGATTCATTGGCATTCAATTTTGCATATGAGATAATATACACATTATGACTAGAAAAGCATCCCAGTACAATTATGAAGTACTGAGATCTTAGGAACATTGTTTGCCTCTAGCCACAGACAATACAAGCTTAATTGTTACATGTCTGCTTCAAATTAAAAGACAAAAATTGTGACTATAGATTTTCTATAAATAAATATGTAATTAATAAATATATATTTAAAACAATAAAGGAATTTTCATACTATTTGAAAATAGGATTTGGGCAGTATAAATATGGTAAAGTAGACATTTTAATCAGGTCTCATAAATGATCAGAACATTGTGATGTTAGCCAGAGAACTGTAGCACTTAAAATACAGAAATAAAATGTCATGTAGAAACTACACATCCCACAACCCCAGTCCACTATCCAAGAATTTTTTCAAAAAGGATTCTGACTTTCTAAATGCATAAGTAGTACATATAAGTTTTCAGCAGTATGGCCCAGAACCTCTGTRGTACTCTTGTCTACACTTAGTTACCCTGAGTTCCAAGAAATGAAATCTCAATTTTTTTATAAGGCAACAAATGGTTTTTATGGGTGACTGAATCAGAGCAAAGTAGATAATTGCAATAAAAGGTTTATACAAAGCAAATCCAAAACCTGTGAACATTGTAACAGGACATCAAAAAAGAAAATTCAATAAACACCAAAATCTRCCACAATAGTTTCCTTGTGTTTGAATGTAGAATTTAACGGTTCAAATATCAAATCTTTATTCAACAGAAAGGTCTGTGTGGAAACTGCTTTGTATGACAAATAAGAGAGTAAGGGCRCTGACAAGAGTAGAAACAGCACAGAGGTTTGGCTCTGATCAAAACGGGTTGTGTTTCATAGGAAATTGGCCTTGTTTTCTGGGAAAGTGTGCCCCTGCAGCCCATGGAGGACCATGGTGGGCAGAGATCCACCTACAGCCCATGGAGGAGACTCACACTGGAGCAGGTGGGTGCCCAAAGGAAGGCTCTGACCCTGTGCAAAGCCTGYGCAGGAACAAGCTCCTGGCAGGACCCACAGACCCCTGAAGAGAGGATCCCACAGAGGAGCAGGTTTCCTGGTTACCCTTGTGACCCTTTGGGAGACTCACAGTGGAGCAGCCTGTTCTTGCAGGACTGCACCCCTTGGAGAAGACCCATGTTGGAGCAGCTGGTGAAGAACTGCAGCCCATGGGAAGGGCCCATCTTGGAGAAGTTCATGGAGAACTGTCTCCCAACAGAGGAACCCCATGTTGGAGCAGGGGAAGGATTCTTCTCCTTGAGCAGCAGCAGAAACAACCTGTGATAATAAATGGACCATAAAGCCTGTTCCCTGTCTGCCTGTGCCACTGAGGGAAGAAGATAGAGCCTGGGAAGGAAGAATGGATGGGGCATAAGGTGTTTTTATTATTTGTTTTACTTCTCATTATCCTGCTSTGATTTTGATTGGTAATAAATRTAGTTAATATCCCCAAGTTTTTCCCCTGGCTGTGTTTGGTGAGTGATCTCTCCCAGTCCTTATCTTGACWCATAAGTCTTTCATTACATTTTCTCTTCCCTGTCTAGTTGTGGAGTGATAGAGAAACTTTTGTGGGGATCAGCGTYCAGCCAGGGTCAACACAGACCTGAAGGCATTTTGATTAAAAAGAAGTATTTACCACTATGTATAATGTGACTTCTTTATGGTGTGGTATGACATTATCTTTCATGGAATCATGCATTAAAAGATCAGAAAGTTACCATCACACATCCAAGTAGCTGATGAATTGTGTTAAGATTCATCAACATTTATATAAAGAAAATATAGTCTTTTGGTTGATAACTCAACTAGCARCATTTGTTCTCTGATAAAAAATGCATTTTGCAGAGATTATACTAAAGAATCATATATGGTCTGTAACTATGAAGACAGATTGCATGAAAAGTATCTTATTACCATTGTCTCCTTATTGTATTACTTTCTTCTCTGAGGACATAGCAACTAATTTCAGCAGCAGCTTTTTATACTGAATTTATGCTATTGAATATCCAATTTGAAAATAAAAACATTGCAAATAAGTACTAATTTTATTTACTGAAATTGTCTTTTCTCTTTTTATGAGTGTGAAAAAAAAATATAAGAGAAAATTTTCCGTTAGAATAATATCCTCAAGTAAACCTTTTCTTTCAATATTATTAATGATTCTACATTATCCAAAAAATTTCTCATAAAGATTATTATCTACTTTACATAGCTTTGATCAAGTCAGAAGTTATAAGAAAACTAAGTATACATGTTTTATCCTTGATGTTATTTTTTATACTCTTTTTAACCAATTTTTGGAAATTGYTAATATTCAGTGGAAAAACTGCCATGCAAATAGAAAAACCTTTGTCATTTTATTCAATTATATTWAAGAAAAATACAGTGCAACAAACACTTACTCTGGAGCAACAAGATTCTTTTGAACAGTTCTTGAAACTCAGCAGTTCCAAATGCACACATTGAACAAATTCTAAATAAGGTTGACAGAGTGGAGAAAGGTCTGCAAATATTATCAGTTGTATGACCTTATTTACACTTTGCTTCCCTCCCAAAATATCTATGATTCATGAAGTTAGTAATACAATATAATATTTTCCCTTATGCAGCAGTTTTCATCTGAGGTGTCAAAGAAGTTTACCAACATAAAATTCATCTCTGTAACATTGCTTCAGTAAATCTTGTTCCACTCAATTACTTAAGGTGAACTGAGCCTCATAKCTACTTTGCAGACACAATTAATGGAAAATAATGCATGAAGGACTTCTAGGATCCAGTCATAACTCTAAATTCACTGTCAGCTATATCTGCTGCTATTCCCAAGAAATATTTATTTATTCAGTTTTATTTTAATGYATATGTTTCTTGTAGAGTACTTTACTATATCACTAGATGAGATAATTTGCTGATTACTAGTTTTGATTAGGAGGGTTTACTTTAATGTCAAAACTAAATACCTCTTGGAGTGATTGGTTTCAACAGCTACTTCTGTCTACTTTGAACATGAAAATTCATTCCTGTAGATTTAACACACCTTTTGTTTATTTAAACTTGTTGCATCTCATTTTGGTCTTTAGCTTCCTAAATTTCTGTTGATCATTCTTTTTGTTTTCCTGGAGGTTTGAAATTGTTGTGTAGTGGTTTGACCCTGTCCAGATGCCAAACACCCACAAAAACCTCCTGCTCACTCCTCTGCAGCTTGACAGAAGAGAGAAAATATAACRAAGGCTTTATGAGYYAAGGTCTGGGAGAGAGATCATTCATTAAAYAGCATCATGGGCAAAACAGGCTCAGCTTAGAGATACTGAGTGAACTTATTGCTAACAAAATCAGAGCAGAGTAATGAAAAGTAAAAAAAGCCCATAAAAACACCTTCCCCCTCAACCCCTCCCTCTCACTAGCAGCACAGGGAGACAGGGAGCTGGGGCTTACAGGTCAGTTCATCATCTGTGGTTTCTCACTGCTCAGGGAGAGGAGTCCTGCCCCTGCTGAACTGTGGRGTCTCTTCCCATGGGAGATAGTTCTCTGCGAACTTCTCCAATGTGGCTCCATCTCACAAGCAGCAAGCTATAAACCTTGGCAACATGARTTGCCCTCCCGCAGGCACACAGTGTTCCCAAAACTGCAGAGAGAGAGAGGGGCCCTGCTTCCAGGAYGGAGCAACCTGTCCTTGGAGGACTGCACACCATGGAAGCAGGGCCCCTCTCTCTYTACCAGGTCTCCCTTTGAATCACAGCCTGCTCCAGACATCTACTCCGGTATGGGCACCTCCCCCATGAGCTGTGGATGGATCTYTGCATCCCCCATGGATCCCCATGGGCTGTGGGTGGATCTCTATATYCCYTGTGGATCCCCATGGGCTGTGAGTGGATTTCTGCACCTCCCRTGGGCTGCAGGGGCACAGCTGCTTYACCATGGTCTCACCAAGGCCTGCAGAGGAATCTTGGCTCTGGTGCCTGGAGCACCTCCTGCCCTCCTTCTGCACTGACCTTGGTGTTGCCAKSTTGTTCTCCTTCACACGTTCTCACTTCCTCCTCTTCTCTGGCTAGAATTAAAAGTGCTGGCCAAACTTCATTTTGATTTCTTCCAAAATATGTATCACACAGGCATCAACATTTCTAATTGGCCCAGCCTTGGCCAGTGGCRTGTCCATCTTCAGAGCTATCAGGAAGCTGTAAGACGTGGTGGAAGGTTTCTAGGAGCTTCTCACAGACACCAGCTCTGTGACCTCCCACTACAAAGAACCAGTTCATGCAAAAATAACAGAGCTGGCCTTTAGGCTTCTTCAGAAATTCAGTCCAATCATGGTAAAGCATATATTATTCAATAACATTTGTATTTGTACATGTATGAATCAGGTGATGTTTGTTTCTACACAACAGCATGATATTGCTGAATCTGCAARTTACTATAAACATTAAATTGTTTTCTATTAGAAAAAGTCAGTCAACATGTAAGTGGTAACTACCCTGACTAGATAACTATTTTTATACCCTTTCAGTTTAATCTAAAGTATGCTTCTGCAACTGTAATGATTTTATTTAGTACTCTTAGTACTCAAGGGTGATTTAGTAATATTGAGCTGATTTGAGGTCTTATAACTTAACAAAGCACTTTTGTACCAATTGGTTTTGCATGTATGGCTCAGACCCCTCACTGTCTTAGCTATCAGATCACATCTGAAAAGTAAAAACACACACAGGAAAAGTAAAAACTCACTCAGTCTGTGGTAAGATAGATAAAGGTAGTGTGGGGAGACAAATAGAGCTAGTACTAAAGGTAATCTTGTTGCTGATGTATTGCAGCTGTGTTAATTATCCTAGAGTGGGAACAGCTTTGTTCTCCCAGCTATGGGTGTGATAAAGAGTGAGCTGCTGGGAGGGGCTTAGTTTTGGTTGTGGTTCAATTTTGGTTGTAGCTCAGTTGGAGTCTGCTGCTGTGCTGTGAAGACCCAGGGMCAGGAGGTGGTGCAAGGGRCAGACAAGGTAAGACTTTTTACCAGGGACTGAYAGGGACAGGTTGGGCCAGGGACAGGATGGAGTGAGCTGGTGCTGAGAGAAGAAAGGCAACTGGCTGCTGGCAYAAATGRAGAGACTCTGAGAGCTGCTTGGAGAWGCTTTTGGAGRGCAGGATGAAGACTTTTAAATAMMAAGGTGTTGGTGTGTGAAGCCTTCTGATTGATATGAAAGACTTRTAGATAATAAAGTCCTGATACTTGAACCCTCAGRAAGTTTTTAATGAAGTGCTTTGTGTGTTTTGCCCATCTCTACAACCACATCAACCTTTCAGCTACTCAGTGTAATCTTCTATTGCTTTTCATCTTCAGTGTGTAATGAACTATCTCTTGGATTTATTTTCTTCAAGTATACTAAAATGCCCTTTTGGTTTCTTTATCATGTCTTTGGCTGGAGGTACCTCATTTTCTGCCTCAGTCTTTCTGATTTTTCTAAAGKTTTGTTACTATTCAATTAGTAATTCTTAGCCTTTTATTAATTCTATTTTGCAATTTTATTCCTTTAGTAATTTAGCCTACCATCTAATTTTTGTCAACATKTTTTTATAGTTTCAGGTCATGCAAGATCCGACACTTAGCTTTTTTTAATCTCATTATATATCTTGTCATTTTTCTTCACAGCAATTGTCTTTCTGTTCCTAATAATGCTTTTAAAGGAATCATTGGCTCTCTAAAGCACCTGATTTCTTAGTTTTTTTTTCTAGGTGGCCTTACATCCCAGAGTTTCTTTGATTCTGCTGAAGTCTATAATTTTTCTTTTGCTTTCATTCCTTCATAAGGATTTGGATTTCTTTAATTCAAAAATTATTCTCATCAAGCTTGCTCATACTTACAAATTTCCAAAATTTCTCCCCAGAAATTTCAGTTGCATCTATAAAATGGGTCTTTTTAGCCTTCATTTCTCTCATTTCAGACTATAAAAGGAATATTCATGCATCTTGAACCCTGGGYTTGGGTTATATCTATATGGACAGAAATACTCCCAGAARTGTGTAAGATGTATTTGTTCAGCTRCAAAGGTCTTCAGACTCCAGTCAGCATGCCTCACTCATGTAAGTGGAAGAATTGATGCCTGTCTTTAAGACAGCTACCAGGTGTTTAGTCACCTGCCCTGCTGTTTCTGCTGTCTCTGGACAGATGTCTTGGACAACCTTGGGTGTTGCTTCAAATGGCAAGAGTTGCATRTCTCAAAGGGACTGAGTTGATATATTACTACACTGAGTAGATCTCCAATAACAATGCAGACACCTAGCTTATGTAATACTTAATCATATGTTGACAACTACATTATAAGCGTATGAGCCTCATCCATTGCCTCCCATTGCACAATTTAGCTGCAGAAACATAAGTAATTAATCTAGAATTAGTTCTGGTGCCCTTGCCTGCTGACCTTCAGCTGCTGCCTCAGAAGGGCAGGATAGTTTCTATGTTATGTTTAAYAGTCAAATGCTGCTGCCTCATACATAGCAGAGTAGCTTCAATGGCACTGGATACAGTTATTTTGGGAAATGTATTTATTACTTATAATCAAGTGAGATAAATCTGTCCATTTGTCTTCATCAAACCAGATAAATTCTAAYATTGATTATATATTAAGGATTCTACTTCTTCCTACAACTGGTCCTCATCCTTTTCTATTAGTAAAGAAAGAGCTGAGGTTGGCAGCAAATCTACTGATTAACTTTTCCTCATCTGAATAATCAAAATAGCTGTGCCTCTTGGCTTCTAGAATTTTATCCAGAATTCTGTAGGGTTTATTGTGGTATTTTCTTATCTGGTATAATTTTTGTTATCTCCTCATTGGGTTCATCTGTATTTCTGAATGGTGCAGCACACAAAGGGAATGACAAGTGWTATTGGCTGGTATTTGATGCTGTTGGATCCATTAAGGTTCTAACATCATATGCCATAACTGCAGATTTACTAGCAGTGAAATCTGCAATAGTTCCCAGGGCTAGATACATACCAMATGTCCACAAGGTRCAAAGGGATGACAGTACAGATGGCTAATGCAAAACAGATTTCCATGGAGCCTCACAGGTTTTCTTCCCATTACTGCCAACATCAGATCACCTGTAGTTGCTGTGGACCTCTAAATTAGCTGTCTGTGCTGTGCTCCAAAATTTCCTTTAAACTCATAAAGTACTCATAATTCCCAATGYTAGTTAGACTGCCTTCCTACTCTGTGCTCCAGCTCCTGATTCAGAGACTCCATCACCAACAAAGAGGTATGACAGGTTTTGAGAGGCCTATAAATTTTGAAATACTGAAGTAGTAGTTCTTACATAATGCTAATACAAGCAACCAATGTAAAAGAATAGACTGGCTATTTTTTTGCCAGTAACTACTTCTGTCCTGACTTGAATATGAAAAATGCCTCAGAGAACAAAGTGAAAATAGCACCTTTTTTTTTCTTAAACCACTCTATTGCAGACACAAAAGTACAAAATAACTCTATTCTTGTCTCATTTATACTAAGCCAGTATCCATGAATCTCACTGGTGTTAATCTTGGCTTTTTGAATACCAGGAGAAAATATAAAATGTGAGGGTGAAAAGAAGTTACAGCAAGTGATGTAGCATTTGTGAAGATGCTAAGATGCCAAAGCCACACTTTAAAAATGTTGTCTGTGGCCATTTCTCTATATGTAGCAACCAACTATGAGTCATACTTGGGTCATGAAAATGTTCTCCAAATCTCTTCATCTTCAGTGACACTTCCCATCTGCCATTATAAGTGTAAGTGACAGCAGTTAGGATACCAGTTTTATACTTCCAAACTAAAGTTGTGTGGAGAAAGAAACAAAAACAAGRAAAATGGTAATGTTTACTCTGCAGCTACTCCATACCTTTGCCTTTAGGGACAGTCAAAATACAGGGAATATGTCTAGAATAATTCTAGGTGTACCATCAAAGAAACATAGTATTGTTGTGAACAAGTCCATACTCCTTGATTTCAGAGCCAGAAATTAGTATTGGTTCTTTTGATTACACAGAATAGACATARTTTAAGGAAAGTTTAATGGTTGTAGATCTGGTTGTGCAGTCCACTTGTGTTCTGATTCCATATCTGATTAAATCATACAGCAGCCTGTCTTTGCATCATCCATTATAGTGTTCAAAACCATCTCAGAGAATATTGCRTGATTTTAAAATACAAGCAACTTAGTTTTTCTTTGGTTTTGACAATTGTTCTGTTTGTCCATAATTATTTATAGATTTTTCAAGTTATAATTTTTGTACAAKTCTTGCTTTCCTTCTGTTCACATAAGTGATTTTTTTATTATTTGGGTATAGGAATTTTTGTTTCAGCAATGATGAGGCACAGATGTCTAAATATCTTWAAAAACTAACAAGCTAACAAAAACCAAAATAACTTTTGGTTATCTTCATTTTACAAAAAGTGAATCCTTTTCTTTCTCTGTCACAGAAGAAGCAGGCAGYTAATTTGGCATGAGCTTACTGGTCTCTTCATTTCTGGCTGGCACCCAATGAAAGGATATTAATTCACCAAGTCTACCCTCATTACATGAATTTTTTGCTAAAAGGTTGCCTCTATTAAATCTACTTTGATTACAAGCCTACCTTTGCTCCCSAAACTTCAGTAATTCTATATCTCATACATCAGATCTCCTGACATTGTAAGTTCTATATTTTGCCAGCACTGGATAATAGAATCCTAGRATAAGAGAATGGCTTGAAAGAAACCTTAAAGATCATCCTGTGCCAATCCCCCTGTAGTGCCCCATCTTTCCTCTATGYTCCCTTCTGGTACTGGAAGGTCACAATAGGTCACCCTGAAGCACCTCTTTCCCAGAAAGGTGGAGACTGTTTATCAGTGGACAAGGTGACAGGACAAGGGGGAATGGGTTTAAATTGAAAGAGAATAGGTTTAGATAAGATACTAGGAAAAAATTCTTTGCATTGAGGATAGTGAGATATTGGAACARGTTGCCCAAGGAAGCTGGAGATGGCCCATCCCTGAGGTTTTCAAGGCCCAGYTGGGAGGAAGTTTTGAGCAACTTCATCTAGTGGAAGGTGTCCCTGCCCATGGTAGGGCTGTTGGAACTCAATGRTCTTCAAAGTCCCCTTTCMACCCAAACCATTCTWTGATTCTTGTAGGCTCCCCTCAYATACTTTGCTGAAGGTCACAATTARGTCATCCCAAATCCTTCTCTTCYCTAGGCTGAGTAATCTCAATTCTCTCATCCTTTCATTATAGAAGAGAGTCTTCATCCCTCTAATCATCTTACAGGCTTGCTCTGGACTTGCTCCAACAGACTGATGTCCTTCCTGTGGTGGGGACCCCAGAGCAGGATGCAGGACTCAAGATGGGCTCACACCAGAGCAGAGTAGAAGGGCACAATCTCCTCTTGCCCTCAGGCCATGCTGTTTTGGATGCAGCCTAGATACAATTGGCTCTCTGGGCTGTGAATGCTCATGTCCAGCCTCTTGTCTGCCAGAACTGAGAAATCATTCTCAGCAAGGCTGCTCTCGATCTGTTCTGAAATATACCTAACTTTGCAAGGGACATGCAAATTTTGCAACCCAGAAAATGACAGTTTATGTGACCACTTGAACTCTTTTAAGACTATCTTTAACAAGTTCACTTATCATTGCTTCAGCAAGTTTTACTTTTAAATGTTTTACTTTTAAAGTTCACTAGTTTTCCCAAAGATTTACTCAATATTTCCTACTCAAACCCCTTCTAATATGTGCCTTATAGAATGGTTTGAGTTGCAAGGAACCTTCAAAGGTCAGCTAGTACAACTCCCGTGCCCTAGACAAAGGCATCTTCCACTAGATCAGAATCTTCAAAGGCCCTTCCTACATGACTTGGAACATTTTCAATGGGGTTTCCATGACTTATCTGGGGGACAAGTTCTAGTGTCCCAGCAACCTTATAGTAAACAACATTTCKTCCTTATGTCAGAACTAGATCCACACTCTGTCAGTTTAAACCATTGCCCCTTATCCTGTCACTACAAGCCTCAGTATCTCTGTCTTTTATAAAATTCCTTTATATATTGAAAGACAGCATTAAGGTCTCTGTGAAGCCTTCTCTTCTCCCAGATTTCTTGAGCTATGCCAACTTTCTCAGCCTCCTAGGCACACTGCTTTTATGAGCTGCAGGCACACATTGCTGGCTCATATCCGCTGTACTAGAAGTAGTCATGTTTTTTTGTAATCAAAACTTTTATTAGAAGGTTTTTCGAATGGAGAAATTTTGTGCATAAATTTCCTTTTAATGAACATTTTCTGAAGGCATAAAAATTAAACATTACTTTATGCTACATCAATTGTTAATTTGGTTGTGCAAAATAAAAAGTAAAAATAATTATCTGACATAATAATATTCCATAACTTAGCTTTTAGCTGAAGTGTTCGCTATTCTCCCATATCACAGAACRTTAATAAAAGCAGAAACTTCTATTTACCTGGAAGTGTAAGATTCATTCRCCAGAGAATGAATCTATGGTGAGTATACATTTCTTTGCCAAAGTACCAATCATCCACATGTAAGCTTGAYGATATTAATACAAAAGGGTCCTTTTCTGTCTTTGCCACACATTTCACTTGGTTTTTGTCTCATCTTTCTTTCTGGAACACACTGATAATGTATTTCACTTCCAGCATGCCAGTTAGCAAGAATTTCACATGCACACCCTATGACAGATGTCCTTAATGATGCATGAACTTTCCAGACTCATTTCATTAAAGTTTTAATAGTAGATCCTTGAAAACCTTAAAGTATCCTCATTTGACCATCACACATTCACACACCTATCAGAATGTACATCCAGACACTTAAACATTTCCCAGTGCTCATCTCTTTTCAAATGTCTGTATGTTTCTTCCCCTTGAAATTAGGTTTGAGCAAACAGGTCAACATATGTTGTCTCTGGAAAGTACCAGGAAATAAAACTCTGAACTAGCAATGTATTTGCTCACTTGTCCTAAGAATATTTAAAGCTGATTACTTGAACTCTGTTAATAACCCAACACCAAGCTTTTTTCCCTATACATAGTCCTTGAAATTCAAAACTGACATGTATCCTTGCTACAAGGTATGATTTTGGAAATGTCACACAGGACCTTGTCTGTTGTGCCTGGTAGTTACAGCTCAGGTAGGGGATTCTGAGGTTCTTCAAAGTAACTGCCCTAATGTGCACACCAGCAGGGAAAGGTATCAAAATGCTGTGAATCAGAGGAAAGAGGCAACAGAAGACAAGGGCCTCATTTTATCACCTTAAAAAGAGCTTGTTGGAYCCTTTCTTGGGTACTCTGAACAGGTTAGGTGTAGGCAATTCAAGAGGGATGAAATTTAGTATAGTGGAGTTATAGAAGCAGTAGAACAGCAAACAAGGGGATGGAGGCACCACTTTTCAATAAAGAAAAAATTTTAAAATTTGGACAGAAGAGTAGCGTTCATAATATATCAAAACACACCATGCCAGAACTTATTACTCTTACTGAAACTTGTGAGACACCARTTCAGAACAAATCCATTAAATATTTTTTCTTCCCAATGGATAGTGAATTTTCATGATTTATTGCCACACGAAGCTGTGGAGATATAAGCAGGTTTATTAATTACAAACACAAAGGAATTAGGCAGTCATATCTGTTAGAGTCCCACATCCAACAGCTAAAGGTGTGGAGTCAGTTAAAAGGAGATGGATGAAGGAAAGTGGCCAAATTTACAGGTTCCTCTGAATCTGTATCTCTTTCCAGTACTTTSTAATCCATGGAATAATTCCTGAGTTCACAAGTAAGTGCACCATACTGAAGTTAAAATCTCAGTATAGCAAAGACCTTTAACAARCTCAGATAAATGGAACTGAAAGAAATTAAGGGAAAAGACAGAAAGTGACATAAATTTGAAAAATAATTAGAATATTTTTAAATGAAACTTGATCTATAAGCAATACATGTTAGATAAAAGGAGATTAGTCAGATGATAGCTTGAAAAATATTACAGAAACTTGGTTGCTGAAGATTTAGCATGTAGTCATGTCCTAGAGTAGCTAGAGTAACTACCTCAGGTGCTTCTACTGGCCTGGCAGACACATCTCAGTGAATATCTCTGCCATCTTAGAATGATAAATGAAGAGCATAAGGAATAATGTCCTACAGGTATTCAAAATTGAACAAGAATCCTGTTTAGACACATCAATCAGTTCTCTTTCATCTTTAATTGATCACTAACAATAAATCTATAGTGGAAAATTTTGAAATACTGGCATTCTCTGTAAAGATAAAATATGTGAGCAATGTATTTTTAAATAGAGAGAATGCAAAAAAATCTGAAAGCTTTAGTGACCCTAACAAGGAGTAACTGTGGTRGTGCTTGAAAAGCCACTCACTTTAAAATGGTACACGACTGTAAATTCTTGCTAAGAGCTTTTTAGAATTGCTTTGTAGTCTTCTGGTGATGTGTTTTACTCTGTACGTAGTAATAAAGAATGCTTTCTAGGATGCTGAGGAATGTTTTGTAGCTGCTATATGCATTTTGCTATATTTGGTACATATTTTGTCTGTTTGTGGCAATAAATTGTCTAGTATAAACTCTCCCAGCACAGAGGTAAAGAAAATACAAATCCAGGAAATGCAGCAGGAACTACAGGGAATCAGTGATAGAAATTCCAATCATATTTCCTATCTTCCTGGTTTTGAACAAACTTGGTAGTTCATTTGGAAAATYTGGAAGTTAAATGAAAATATTGTAGTCAAGATAAGCAGAAGAGAATCACCAACTGTTAATGGAAAGGCAGTCCAGAGTGAGAGACTTAACTGTCTACAGAACTACATGTTCAAAAAGTACTACAACAGCATATAAAGTCTCAAGTAAATTTGGGGAATGCTTTGTGCATGATTTTTTAATTACAAAAAGTATTGTAATCATGTCACAGGTTTGAGGGTTTTTTTACTAATTCTGCATAATAATTTAAAATTTTAAGGCAAAGCAAGCAAAAGGGATTAACCTTCACTGTTCTGAAGAAAGTAAAGCACAACTATATCTTGTACTTCAATAAAGAGGAATTAAACAAACTTGAGAACTTGTTTGTGCAGAACATTATATGAAGGAAAAAGTGTAAAATAAGTATTATTTCTTAAAAATCAGTAACATCAAAAGCTGTCAGATAAACTCTTCACACACAAAGGAAGGGTAAGCTTAGGAGGACAGAAAGCAATGTAGTTGTATGAAAAATTTGTTTARTAATCTGAGCCAAAAGGCACTCATAGAAAAAGTGAAAACAGTAACATAAAATGCTCTATGAARGAATAAGAAAAGCATATGTTCGCAAATTCAGAAAGCCTAAGGAGTTAAAACTAACAGAGTATTAACAGCAATAGCTTGCTCCCCAAGCATAGCACAATTTTAAGAGAGATTAAGAGAAATAGTGAGACAGAAAACATTTAAATGTTCAAARCCTTTTAAACTTCAGCTCTAACTAAAGTAATRTCATGAGCCAATACTCCTACATTTRCAAATAAAAGCAAAGGCATAAGAGAAATGAACATGGCAAACGGTAGCAAGACAAGTCTAGTCTTGGAAATGTGCCMATGAAATTTTATTTTTGCCTCAGCAGGAAGAAATCCACTATACATAGTAATATAATTTCCCAAACAGCCAAAAGACATACTATTCATTTGTGTTCCTCCTTTCTTCCCAAGGGTCTATGAAACTAAAATTTGTGGGAGTTTAGTAACATATTATCTTATATTATATGTCCCTCTTTTATTGAGAATAAAGACAGCTGATGAGAATTATGTATCATTATGTGCTTGGAGCCTCAGTTGTTATCAGAACACTTTTTGGAAAAAAGTTGKGGGCTTTGAAAACTGAGACAGAAATTAGAGATCCCAGGTACTTGACTAAGAATTCAGTGGATTGAATTTATTGCTGTAATCATCAGATTATGAAATGCTGCAAGTAAAAATCTTCCTCCTGAAGGAAGCAAAGGGATTMATGAGCAAGAAAGACCTTTTAATCTTGTGGTTATGGTGCTATAGAGCATGTTTTTGTGGCTAAGTGTCTGGGGAAATTTCAGGTAGTGAGTCCTGTGCTGGGTTGAGTATTTTGGTACACTTYGTGACTGCAAATCCTCTGAAGAAAAATTGCATTTTCGAATTACCAGTATTAGAAGAATTATATTAAATTTGTGCTTGAAGGCACAGTTCAAGAAAGAAAGAAAGCAGTAGTGGATGAAGATTAAGTCATGGATTAATTGAAAGTCCAAGGGACCTGACAGACTGTAACTTGCAAGACCTTGTGATCCTTGTAAGATCACTCTCTATTATCTCTGAAAAATGTGGAAATTGGAAGACACTTCTTACAAATAGAACAAAATAAAAAATCATAGTCAACTTCAATAGASGCCAGAAGGTCAATTTAGGCAACTACAGGCTAGCTAGTCTTACTTTCGTCCCTGGAAAAATTGTGATGTGGATATGCTTCAAGTCAAGGAAGTGGGAGTGACCAGGAGCAGACAGCATGGATTTATTAAAGGTATGTTGTGTCTAACCAACCTGATTGCATTTTATGATAAAATGATTGAATATGTAGATGGATAGAGAGGAGGGTGTGTCCAATACCTTGACTTCAGCAACACTTTAGACTTTTTCTCTCATAATATTACTATGGACAAATTAGGATATTATAGTGCATGACTGAACAATTACACGAACAAAAATTTATTTTGATGGTTGGACCTAGATGGTAATGGATTGTACTCTATCCAGATGCTYCTAACAAGAGCATCATACCAAAGGTGTCCATCCCAGCTCCTCTTATATTTAGAGTCTTCATCAACAAACTAGAGGCAATAATAGACAGCAGATTCACCAAATTCACAGCTGACCTCAAACTGAGGTGATCAGTCAATATGCTTGAGAACAGGGCTGCCATTCAGGAAATACAGACAGAATGGAAAAATGGAGCTGCTTTGTAAAAAAGGCCTGGGATGGTGGTAGGAATGTCTATCATGGTATGTCCTGGCAGTTCCCAAAATATTATGAACATAGGCAGAGCCTGTAGATCAAAGGAAGGGGTTGTCTGCCTCCTTAGGTTACATTTCTTATAAATGCTGGAGAAATAACATTAACAAAGAGATGAATGGAARCACAGATGGATGGATGAGTATGGTCTTCAAGTGTCTGCCTACAAAGTCCACAGCTACAGGGACACTAGGGCTGGAACAGATATCCTGTGGGGATCATGTCAGGGCACCAACATTGCTGCCTCCACGCTCATCACCCACGGTGATGAGATCCCCAGCTGAAGCACCAAGTTGCATTCATGGTTATAGTTAGAGTTCAAAGAGCCAGAGAGCCTAAAGCTCCAGGGTGAATGAGGCTGAAAAAGTCAAAGGGAATCACAACAGGTCCAACACTGCTSCTTTTACCCTTTATAATTTTGACCACCCATGGGGTGACATCAGTCTCAGTGCCAAGGTGTCATTACAGTTAAGTTAGGGAGCAGAGAACAATAGAGTCTATCTCCAGAGACACTGGGATTGGAAAAGACATGCAAAGAGGATCACAGCAGGGCCTCAAAATAGCTCTCTGCCAGATTTTGGGCCACCAGTGATGGGGACCTCAGCCACAGTGCCAAGCTTCCTTTATGGTTAGAGTTAGGGTTCAGAGAGCCTAAAGCTCCAGGACCAGTCAGGTTGAAAAAGGCAGTCCAAGGAGATCACAGCARGGYACAARCATTGCTGCCTTCAGACCTTTCTAWATTGGATCACTCATGGTCCAGCAAAGAGAGCAAGGCAAATGAGAAGTGGCTTAGGTCCCTTGGCTTGTCCAGCTGAAGAGGAAGAAACTGAGGAAACCTCATTATGGTAATTCCTCATGAGGGGAAGCAGAGGGATAGACACTCATCTCTCTGGTGACAAATGACAGGATCAAAGGAAATGTCATGAGGCTGTGTCAGGAGAGATATTAGGAAAAGGTTTGTCACTCAAAGGATGGTTAGGCATTGGAACAGGTTCCCCAGGAAAAGTGGTTATGACACCTGCCTGACAGAGTTCAGGAAGTTCTTGGACAATGCTCTCAGGTACATGGTGTGATTTTGGGGGCTATCCTATGCAGGGGCAGGATCCAATGATTCAATGATTGATGTGAGTCCCTTCCACCTCAGGATTTTCTATGATATTGTAYTCTGTGATAACTGAGAAATATAATTTTGGGCATCTCTCACTGTGTACATGAGAAATAAACTTATTTCAGAATGAACTTAAATATTTTCACCTTAGTTCTCAAGGACTGAGAAGAGTATTTTGAAGTAGAATTTAATTTCAAGAATGCTGTTTGCTTCTGTAAGTAATAAACCTTATGGTTCATAAATTGCTACTGTGATGGTGTAGAAATATACTTTGCTATGGAGCCATAACAATGAAAGGGTCTTTAAAAGGTCCTGTAGTCTCTTCTCACACTAAGAGGCACATGAATTAAAAATAAAGCTTTCCTGACAGATATTTGTAAAAACTGTTATTTAAATTTCTCACTTTGACGGTGTCCTTAAACCATTTATCCTGATGTTGTATTAGAGTGGGGTTTTTTAGGTGAACTTTGGTACCCTTTGCTTCAATTTAAGAGCACTTAAAAAACCTTAAAAAAGCACTTTTCCTTTCTCAAATTCTATGAGGTGGGTTTKGCCTACTAGCGTAACAATAATTTGAAAAAGCCTCACACTTCTAGGAAGYAACAAAAAGTACAGAGTGGAAAAAAGGGAACTAAACCACTTCTATATCCATAACACTCCAAAAAGTAAAGTTTAGACCTCTTATAGAATGTAATTTACAATCTTGGTTACCTTCATTACTGAACTTAAATTGAAACAGGTTCAGAGAAATGCCAAAATAATTATAGTAATGAAAAACCAAGCTTATGAAAAGAGGTTAAAGGACTTGACTTATTTATATAAGGAGTCATTTAATTTTGTCAAGCTAAATATTTGGGCCTTTGGAAGATGTGAAAAAGAACTAATTAAATTGGAAGATAATGCTGGTGAAAAGCAAACAGCTACAAATGGATTATGAGTATAATTCCAGACAGAATAAGAAAAAACATTTACAGTAATGAAGTAAATTTTCAGATAAGCCTATATACAGGGCTGTGGGGACAATTAATTTAATTGCTYTAAGATAGTATTTGATAAAATATTATCTRGGCTGCATCAAAAGAGGGGTAAGTTTCTATTCAATATTAGGAAGAAATTGTTCATAATGAGGTTGGTGAGGCACTGGCTGGAACAGGTTACCCAGAGATGTTGCAGATGCCCCGTCTCTGGAAGTGTTCAAGTCCAGGCTSTATAGGATTTTGGACAACCTGGTCTAATGAAAATTGTTCCTGCTCATTGTGAGAAGGTTGGGTTAGATGATCTTTATGRTTTTTTCTAACCCAGAATATCCTCTGATTTTTTCCAGATTCATTTCTGGGGTACATTTTGCCTTAATGACCATATGTAATAATTCAGTGTTACTGACAACACACTGACTCCCCAAAGTTTCTTCATTTCTTTGCAATGCTTCTTGCTTGCAACTAAATAGCCCCAAACATGAAGTCAAGTCAAGAAAAATCCTTCTCTCCCCCAAGAAGGGCTACAAGGCTACGTGAAGGTATTGAGACCTTACCCAGCAGTCAGCTGATCCATTTGGGGGTTTTTGGCATGCAGAGTGGCTGGCAGCCATTTCACAGACACTCCCCACCCAGTTGTTTTCAGCCAGTCAGTCGTTCCTCTGATCTCTTACATATGGCTGTGTGACATTCTCCAATATTGAAATTGTCTGATATAAGGTAATAAAATGGACAGTTAATATATAATGACTTCATTCAAAATACATGAATTGYAGTGGTTAATCAGAGGAAAAAATCTGCCTCAAATGTTTGTCTGCCTCAAGGGCTAAATACAAATGAAAGGAACTAAACTTCCAGCAGTACATTTTCAATAACTGCAGTATWACTTTGTTAGTCCACTTTTTTAATGGGTATTTTTAGCAATGCACAATTTCTAATGATAGGTAATCCCGTGAGACATGTTAATAAACAGAACAAAAAAATCATAGTTCTGTAAGAGATTGAAAAATTAATACTTGAAATATCTTTTTGAGGGTATACTTGCCTGGTGAGATTTAGTATACTGAAAGGGAATAAATTTGTTTTGCTTATTTTTAAAAACCCCAATTGAGAAGAAAACTGAATTATTCTTTCAAACATCATAGAAAATTTACTATGTAAGTGCTTAGAAATTAGCATTTTTGATTTTATAATCACAGTTTTGCAYTGATCATATTTGTAACATTATTTGTTTAGAAATATGAACACAGTTAATTTTAGAGGCAGAAATTTTAATGGCTAAGCAGAAAACATAAAAGTTTTAGGTCTGCTATTTAACTRGAAAATGGCTCACAACATATCACATAAAAGCCCATGTTACCTCAAAATACGCCATCAGAAATTGGTATTTTATCACTCTAATCTGTTTTCACTAAGAACTGCAAATAACATCATGTAGACCTGAATCTTCACTGATGATCTGATTAAATGGGTAGTACCTACCAGTTTCCTCAATTGCCTTTAGTTAGCTGTGAATGAGACTGAAATTGCCCAGGATTTTWAATTTTTTTCCCCAGCAGAAATTGTTTCTCATGCCCTGTGAACTAACACACTGAATTTTTTTACAATGTAATCAGAAAGAATACTTTTGAGATCTGGTATTAATGTGCTTCTTTTGTACTTATAAAAAACACCATTAAATGCTCATGTTACCAGAATTCTTCTCAGAGATTCTTTTAAAACTTCACTGCTACACATCTGAAGTAATTTTGTAGCCTTCAATATCATCTTTTGTCTTCTATGTTAACATAAGAAATCTACATACAGATCCATGGCCTCACCATTCCCATGGCATTACTTATTCACTCACATTCAGAAAGAAATGTTCAATTGTATCACYGCATATATTAATGTAGGTCTCTACTGTCTCTTTTCAGACAGTAGTAGTGCATTTAATTCTTTTTTATTCACTGTGCAAGATGCCAGCACGTACAGGTACTTCTACAGGACTTTTTGTCCTATAATTCATTGCAAGGAGTTAAATAGGTTCAAAACCTTAAGAAATAGATTCATAGCTATTGTAGCACTATCCAAGGAACCTTACAGTCCCTACCCACTTCCTACCCACAAATCACATCATAAGTGTAATGAATAAAATATTTAAATGACACCAGCCTCCACATTCTCTTTTCATCCAGGAATTAACAGCATTTGAACTTGGGGGAGGAAGATGCATATGAAAGACAGAAACCAGACGTATTTTATTTTCTTTTTAAATGCTTTTTAAAAAAAAAGGTTACTTTCATAGCAAAATAACTTTTTTCAGCAGACAAAATCTGTGATCTTGAGATATGTCCAGTAGTATTACATTTTCCAAAGCATTAACYCATAGCAGTCATCAAGGAGTCCTTTTTACTGGAACAAGGGGTTAAGGAAGAGGAGTGTGAGAGAAGAATGAAACAGAGGAGGGGAAAAACAAGGACAWTTACTTTAAAAAGTCATAGAAGCCAAAATGTATGTGACTTACAAATAGCAGATTTTTCATATTCAGAAATGATAAAATCATAGAATGGCTGGAAGGGACCTTAAACAGCATTAATTTCCAACCCTCCTGCCATTGCCATTAACTAACATAGTTAGTTTTTTCTGCTGCAAAATAAACCTGACTCCTAATGAAGGACCATTTGGTTCTGCACCAGTCAGAGAAAGCTCATTTCTATCACAGTTAATTTTTGTAACTGATTGAATTTAGCTCAGTCAGAGGTTTATACTAATATACTATATTACCAGMGCATGACTGAGAACAGTGTGATTATAGACAAATTACAATAAAAATCAAACAGAAATAAATTAATCTCCTAGCTGTAAAGAGATAACATGTTTCATATATAACATATTAGTATAATATTCTTTAATATGAAGGGAAGATGTAAAAGTTGATGGTCTCTTGGACACAGATGACTGAATCTTAAAAAGATAAGATAAATAACACAGTTTTCAAAGTGCCAATAAGAATTATATTTCAAGGTAAGCTTAAAAAGACAATATATCTATAATATTTACTAGAAAAATAAGCACCTAATAAAAGAGACCACTTACATGGAAGTGATAGACCACTCTCAGCAGGGCAGATTCAGAGGACAGTTTATTAGGCATTATGAAAAATTAATTCCTAATCATTAGTCTTTCCAGCAAGGCTCATTGTGTATTTTCTACTTAGAGGAAGCAAGAAAAAYGTATCTACCTTTGAATAGAACTATTTTTAGAGTAGTACATTAAAAGAAAACTAGCCAAAAAGTATCTCATTTTAACAAAAAATAAAGTCATCAAAATTAAACTAGATGTCAAAAGTGGGATCTGGGCTTACAGAATCAAAAAAGTTCTTCCCCCATGAAAACGTGTAGGTCTTCCAGGGTATAGTATGGTGCCAGATGTTAAAATTTATCCAAGAATCTCTGGAGCCAAAAAAAGCAATTATGCTTTATCCTGCATCTCTCCTGTTTCAGAATCTCATTACCAGACTTTAAAGAAATGTTTGTGATGTAAATATTATAAGTGCTACTTCAGGAAAAAAATTTGACTACAGAGAAGTTTTTTCAGTGATGAGAAAGCTTTGATACATACAAACAGTATAAAAGTAGAAAAGAAAATTAACATTTTACTTATGTGTCTGACTTGTTTGTTGATATTAACTGTACCCKTTCATATAGTTTTAATGTTCTTCCATTAAAAATCTCCCCAAAGCCTCTGCCTCATATGTCTGTGGCTAGTTTCTTTGAATAAAGTAATTCTTTAGAAAAATTGTGAAGATAAATTCAGATACCACTGAACAAATTAAATYCTTGCACATTCATATGGAGCTCAGTTTCTGCTGGACCTCATAAATCACTCAAAGGTATATTATGGTCTGTGGCCCAGAGAACGAAACATGGGGCCCCTCCACAAGCAATGTGACTTCCAACTTACAAAATTATTTATTTGCATTACACCTCTGGGAAGCCTTTAGCTTAAGAGTAGCAAAAAGGTAGTCAATAAATTCTTTATGGCAAATTAGTATGTTAGAAAGACATTTTATATCTTAAAATAGAATTTTTTCAGAGCAGATCTGGAGCAATAGTTGTRTACACAGTCAAGTTTGTGTTAAATATGTCTCAGAAAACTGAAATTCAGAAAACTGATCACACCACATAAATGAGCGATTGTTTTCAGTAACAACATGGAAATATTGTAGCAATGATTAGTGAATTKCAAGGGGGGGAAAAGGTTTTTTTAACTGCCTTCAACATAATGAGTTTGATTTTGATCACAAAAGACAGGATTTTTTTACCACACTTGTTCTACTAAGCACCTATCTACAAGGTGCCAGGRCACAATTTAATGACCTCTTTATTTTATTTCTGTGTCCTGTGATATATGTTTTCCCATAGATAGTCAGTCACAAATTAATTTTTGAATAATGCATGCAGATATGAAGGATAATTTCATGTGCACGTAAGATAAACACGTGCACAATTTCTTACATGCACAATTACTGTGACATTAGTTTTACCATGAAAGCTTTCCTTGGTTCATTCCAGGAAAGTTCTATTAAAATTCAATTCCACTATTGCTAAATATTTGGTTTACAATATCAGGTTAAAAGATGTACTCAGAAGTCACTACTACTCTTCCACCCACACATTTTCATATAAACTTGTTTAAGAAAACGCTTTAATTTATTTAGATTTAATCTAAAATTGTAATTCACATCTAATTACATAGACAAAAGTCTTTGAATAAGCTAGAGGCCCAATTAACAGGTTGAAGTCTCGAGATTTTATAAGGAAACTAGTTTGGCTCTGACCCAGGTGACATCAACATCCAGCCCCATTTCCTTTACTCTTATATTGCAATTTCACGACTTTAGCTTCCTATTCAAAGTGCTTATTGCAAAACCCACTGAGTGCTGATCAAGTATAGCCTTCCAGTGGTGGTGTGAAAGTGTTAACATTGCCTCTCTCTGAGCAGCAATGCATGAACATTAGTTGTACTTCCTTCCTTGGATAAAGACCAATAGACTTCTGTTAAGAAAAATGGCAGGGTTAGGTGGAAAAGACCAAGAAAGGGTCATCTTATATACACTTTACTAGAAAACAATGCCACCTGAGAAGTCCTAAATAATGAATTTGGTTTGATTTCTATGATAAGCTACGTTTTGGATCTCGTGGTTTATTAAGAGGAAACATTAGCCGTATATGAAGTTATTTCACTGATGCAATTCTGCTTGAGATGGATAGTTTTCTGACTAGAGAAAAGAAAGAAAGAAAGAAAGAAAGAAAGAAAGAAAGAAAGAAAGAAAGAAAGAAAGAAAGAAAGAAAGAAAGAAAGAAAGAAAGAAAGAAAGAAANGAAAGAAAGAAAGAAAGAAAGAAAGAAAGAAAGAAAGAAAGAAAGAAAGAAAGAAAGAAAGAAAGAAAGAAAGAAAGAAAGAAAGAAAGAAAGAACTTTCTTCAAAAGATCTACATCTTCTTTCAGTTCACTTTTCAGTTGGTATAATTTGACGAATCCCTCCAAACAAAGATATATTAAGTCATGGGTGAGAATAGCTCCTAAGCAAGAGAGCTGAAGATCAACACAATGCAAATGCATACAAAGAGCCAAAGGTGTCTATATGCAGTCATTATGGCTGAGCCAGCAGAGATCTAATTGGAAGAATATGGGAAGAYATTTTGTCATCCAGAATTAAATACCTATATTTTACCTGGTGAATGGTTTTCTAGGTACTAGTTATAACTCGACTGTTTCACTCAGTATGAATTTAGGTGTATGAGACACTTCCACAGCACTAGCAGATATAAAACATGTGGGAAACCTGTACACTTCTGAAAGCTGTTGTGAAGGGGGGATAGTTTGCGCCATCTAAACAGGTACCAAGGTACCATCAGAAACCTGCACTGACTCTGATGAGAGGTAAAGACACTGGAAGGACCTGTAGAAATCTAAACTGCAGAGACATGAATTGAGATTGATTCTGGGTTGAAGTCTGATCCGTAACATAACTTTACCCTGAAACATTTTCTGAAAACCYATACTCTTTTTGTCACTCCTGTGACTGAAACAGACTTGTTTGGGAAACTGACCCAGCTTTTTATCATGTTTCTTTTGTCCCCCTTCTTTTTACTGGAATAGGTTGTGGTAGCACTGCATGGTCAGAAATCAGATGAGAGGACCATGGAGCTGTGAGTTTATGAACAATCAGTACAGCTGAGCTGATTCAGTTTCTTGCTGTACATAAAAGAGGGCTGTTAGGCTAACTCCAACATCTTACAGAACTGCATCTGATCTCTTTCAGAGACACAGCTCCTCTCATATGTGCTCTTTGTCTTTCCTCATCTTTGGCATCAGACTCCTCACTCCCAGGCAGGAGGTTTCCAACATTTTGTCTGTCAATGAACAGAAAAATGGTTTAATAAGTGTTTACTCAGATCTATGTCCCCCTGTGGAAAACTAACATCTTTTCCCTCCAAGTACACAATTCATGTGTCCTTTTCTCAAATTCCTCCCATTAGTTAAACACAGTTTGGCCCAATAACAAACCTAACTTGAATTTAATTTAAAAATTTTTACAGACATAGTACAAGGTCTGTGTAGGGAAAAATTAATAGTGCTCTGCAAATTCTGATTTTTTAAAAWTTATTTGATGAAGGAAAGATCAAATATGTTTGCTCAAATATGTTGTTTAGCTCAAATATGGCCTTGCACTACATCACTTCAGTAATTATTTTTTCATATTGACTCTTTCCCCATTCCACTATATACCACTCTCATTTTTCTTTGCATTTTTTTCTATTTTATCTAAAGAAACAAAGACTTAGCTAAACTTAAAATAAAATTTTAAATACCATAGGTATTGTCATGAGTGTATTTCTACCTTTCTGGAATTATTTTTTTCTCTAAATGTCAAAAATTTGTTGAAGCTCAATAATTTGCTTAGCATTCCAGTTCTGCTTGCCAATATTCCAATAACACTCAAAATTTAACATCTTACAAGAACTGCTAGATTAATTTCTATTAACACTTATTGTATTRTTTTACATTAGCTAAAATTCACAGCACTGTCTCCTAGTATCTCAATATTTTACCAACATTTTGATAAAAGAATAATGCACTTTTTTAAAGGAATCAGTAAATTTTTTTTTAAGAGATGACATTTTTTCCTTAGAGATTTAGAGTTAACTACTACAATGAAATCACTAAGATAAATACATTTCTTGAATGGCAACTTTTCTAATGAGATCTATTATACCAGAGCTGACAGGTGGTAAACCTGAGAGTAAGCAAGAAGCAAAAGAATTTTGATGATATCAGAAATCCAAAATTGGCTATGGAGATCAAAAATAGAGATGAAAGATATTTTGGATAGGTGGGAGACATTATATACAGCTACAATTCTAGAAAATTAAATTCAAAACTCTTAAAGAAACCATCTAACTTCTGCATCACTACTCATTCTGAGGAAAAAGAAGCAATGCCATGCTTTGATCTATCATTTATTCATTAAACTGGAAGAATTTGTGTGTCTTACAAAGAATTTTTTCAATGTATATAGCAACACCACCTTTGCCTTTGTTTGGGATTGTATGCAGTATTGACCTGTAAGCAAAAATGTAACAGGGACTTCAGTATGGATGTTTTAAATTTTGATATTTATTTTACATATACTATTTTCTCTGACAAAATACACAGATGTTCTTGTTTTCAGAGTAAAATGATATTTATTAAATTTTGTATTCAAAATTTTCTAAGTGAAAGAGCAGGAAAAATCTAGTCCATAGGCAATGTGATTTATAAATTATTAGTTTATTATTTTTTCACATTTGTTAGCCATCATTGCCTCATATTCTCCACCTATGCCCAATGTTCCTCAAAGATACTTATAGCACATGAAGAAAAAGTCACAGTAGRATGTCTGTTTTATGATGAAAAGTTATATTTGAAACCTGGCTTCCCAATAAACTATAGTGGGAGGGGGGTGTTATGATAGTAAAGGACAATTAATKTTTTAGCTAATTATATTAGTTATAGCTGAGAAACCTTCTCATTACATTTCTTTTTCAGGTGCATATAGCTTTGTGAAATGAAAGCTCTTTGGGCTAAGCCTGTTCTTGGTCCTTGCTCTTTTTCAGTTCTTTCATTTTACTGATAATTATTATATTAATATTTATAATWATATTTATATATTTATATATTAATTATTATAGTAGCATTATATAGAACCATCTGTAAGTTGTGTAATCTCACAGTGCTTTTTGCTTCCTTTTCTAGCTTGTACTAGATTTCTGCAGTTACACATTTTGGGCAGCACTGAGCATCACATATGAAAATGCAATAAATACCATTTAGGTGTGTCACTGTGTCAGCTAACCTACCAATTGACCCTATCTCATCCTTGCCACTTTTATGTTCACCAAAAGTTAGTCACAACGGGTCCTATTACCACTTATTAGTCACTCTTTTAGCAAATGGTTGCTCAAACATAAGCGTCTAGATCAGTCTTATTCATCTGATCCTGCCTGGCCTCAACGTGCTGCTCCAGATGGGCAGAGGTTTCTATAAATCCTACGTCATATTGGCCATGCAGATGTCTTGACCTGCCTTCATATGGTGTTCTGATATAGGTCTGATACACTCCTGTTCAGCCAAATAACTTCCAGGCTGAACAAACCCAACTGTCCCAGCTTCTCAGCCTTTCCTCATGAAGCAAGTGTTCCAGCCCTTGATAGCCATCCTCTGAGCTCACTTTGGTTTTTAGATGCCTTTCCTGTATTGGGATGGGCAAAACTGAGTGCATTATTCTGCACATTTCCTGTTGTTTAGAGGAGAGTAATCACTTCCTTCATATACCAGTGATATTTCTAACACAGTGTGCCATTAGACTTAATTCCTGGGGGGATGCTATGTTCACTWATGTTCAGTTTGGTGTTCATTAGGATGCCCAGGCACTTTTCAGCAAGCCTGCTCCCAAGTCAGTCAGTCCCCAGTCCAGCTGCTGTAGAAAGTTAGTTCTAATAATTCACCTAGATAGACCATAACCACATGGCCTAGATACAAAGATGCTTTCACAGATGGTGCTAACATCAGAGTAGATTATATTCACTGCCTGTAAGAGACTGAAATGTAAGAGCTAATTACTCAAACAATCGGCCATTGGCAAAAGCATCAGAGTGTTTGCTGAGGTTTGCACCCCCCATCTGAAGGGGAGGAAGAAAGGAGGATGTGTGGTAGTGAAAACTCTGATCTGTATGAGAACAGCCCAGGTGCAGAGGACATGAACCAGAGGATGATCATGCCAAACCAACCTTYTTTAGCAACAAGCTGGGATCTGAGCCAGGTAACAAGAGAAGCTGATAAGAAGCAGATCCTGCTAGGTGGGATAAYGCTTTTTTTATCATGCCAATGTCCTTCCTTAAACAAGTCCCTTACACAAGTGGCTCAGGTGTGAAACTGCCCTCCTACAACCAGGGGAATTTTTGGGACATTCACAYGAAGTCCTGAAGGTGTTCATCCCTTCTGCTGAGGCTTACCTGGCTCATCTATGCTGGCATGAGAGACAGTTGGCATGTCTTAGAAGGTGTCATAAARCCATCAAAGTACCCTCAGACTCATTTCTGGGGCCTTCCACCAGAGCATTTGGTTAACAGTGTTGCAACAGTGTACAACTCTCCCACCTGGTCATTCCCCCCTGACCTGATAATTAATATACCTGATTAGGCATATTACYCATTGGACTTTATATTTTGTGGGCTTCCCCCACCCCCAAAGGATCAAGACAGCAACTATCACTTTGACAAACAGACACTGCAACTGCAGGTCTCCTCACTGGATTCACAGGTAGTGGTATCTTTCTACTCTCATTCATCCTTACACTTCCTTTCTTTTTACATTTTCTAAAGTGTTATCTTTACATCTTTATATTACTATATTTCTATAAATAACCAAACCAGGTACATATCTCCTTTCCATTACAAGCCAATTGTTCTGAAATAAACCCKAATATAAATAAATATTTATAAATATCAGCCATTTAGGGTCATTTCACTCTAATCCAGTCAAAGGGTTCTATCATTAAAAAGAACCTCAGTTATCCTGCCTTCAGGGGTGGGTCACAACTCTACTCTCCCCTCATACACAAACGCCTTTGAGTCCTGTTTAGGGGCTCTATCTCAAAATGTGTGTGCAACGAGTTGTGCTTTTACAGAAGTAACGACAGCCAGTTTGAAAATGAGACATTGTTTCACAGTGGTTATTATCAATATTATTATAATTTCTCCTCTTCAAAATTGATCAGTGTATTTATTTATATGCCTGAGCTTTAAATCAGACTTTTGAACATTCATACTGAAAAATAACCTTAATACAGATTCAGTTCTTCATAATGCAAATTGTCTAACCCTAGAGGTTCAAAACTGAATTTTAAGCAGTGGGCCAAATTAATCTTTAATGTAATTTCACTCATGTCAGTATGCATAACATCAACTATTAATTTGACCTAATTTATTAGGAAGACTGTGGGCAGATTATAAATGCTACTGAGTTTGCACTCTGTATAAAAATGCATTATTTATGACCAGGAAGCTGAGTGATTTTTATTTGTGGCCAAAGTAATTTGGTTAAAATCGACACACTTGTCTTAAAAAAAAAAAAGAAAAAGGAAAAATATTTAACTTATAATGACTCCATATCAGCAGAGCACTTAAAAATAAAGTTCAGGCCAAAGGTTTAAATATTTTTTTCTGTCAGGTCCAATGATTGTTTGAAGTTTGGATTGTCTAACTCTTTTTTCTTTTTTATAATTTTACTATCAAGTCTCATTTAAAGAAAGAGTGCTAATCCACAGGCAAAGAAATAAGGGTAATYTAAAACAGGGAAATTCACCAAAATGCAAAGTCTATTCATTTATCATCTCACAAGTACTGGTAAATATTAATTATTAATCTGGGAACTATTTGTATTTTTTTTCATAAAAGGATGTTATAAAGACAGGTTTCCACAAAAAAAATTAAAAAGAAAGGAAGAGAAGGTAGGATTTTTGTTGCCTAACTCCAAGTGAGCAAATAAACAGACAAAAGCCAAATAAATGCTGAAGTATTTCAAAGAGTACTACAACAATGACATTCARTGTCAGGTTTTCTCCAAAAATACTGGCATGGTTCTAGGCAGAAATCTGAAGTATTAAAGAGATTAACATAAAATATTTTTTGCCACATTACTTTAATCTTTTTTTCCTCACTTATGCATGAGACTAWAACTTCCAATTCCTTCCCTTTCATTAGCTAAAAGAGATTATTGATGCACTTGGCCTGTACTGCTAAAGACTTCTGTACCTCCATRAAGACTAACCTTGAGTTTTGCTAATGTAAGAACCTTATATAAGAGTCTGAACTTTTCTCTAAATTCATTGTTATTTATTATTGTTATTTTTTTTTAGGTTAGTCTTTCCATCCTTAGAACTCTTAATTGCAGTGACAGAGGGTGTTTGTGGCCTGTGTTAAATTTTGTATGCTCAAGAATGGAGAAACTGCCATAGCTTTGAGAAAATGAGATACACTGTCTGCTTCTTCTGTAATTCACTGATAAATTATACAGCCAACGAAGCTCTTGATCTGCAATGTCCTATTTGGTCTTCATAGTACCTTCTAACTATTGGTGCTGTCAGGACTACAKAGCATTTTTCTAGATTTTCTCATGTTTGCCACAAATTTGTAGCACATTTACCTTCCTATACTCAGTTTTCTTTCTGAGAATATCTAGGATTCACAGAGGACATAATAAATTGCCAGTTTTATTTCAGAGACAAAATTTCTTAAAGCACAGTTTCCAGTAATTTCAGAACAAGCAGTTCTGCATTCGCAGTTGACATTAGTCACCAGAGCAGCTGAATTTAGAGGATTTAATGCAGATAAATATCACAGCTTGACCTCTCCCATATCATAAAGCTCACACTATATGTCACAAGGCTAAGAAGTTGCAGTTACAGAACTTACAACTTCCCTGATGACAAACACAACTTTGAAAGGTCAAGGGCTGGAGCAGGTCTTAATTTCTTGCTGAAGAGGCAATCTGTCTTCCAATTATTACAAACAAACAAACAAACAAACAAAGAAAACCAACTCATATTTTCTTCTAATTTCCAGGGAGATAACATTAAGTCACTTCCTTCTTGTATCTTTTCAAGTCACAACTTGTACATTCAATTTAAACTGGCATTTACATTGCTTGTGGCATTAGATACACTCAAGGGAGAAAGCAATTTTAAGGAAACAGCAGGTGTAATACATGACACTTTTGTGTCTGACTCTGGACAGGAAAAGTTATTCAGTATCTCTGAAGTGGTGAGACAGGAAGCAGCAGAAAGTTTAATTTTCTTTGTTCAGTATTTATTATGCTTTCAACCACCTTTATATACAAACTGTAAACACTTGGATCAATGGTCTGAAAGGTTGCCTACTTTTGTTGCTGCTTCAGAACAGAATCACAGTGTCTTTAGTTCTAAGATATATTGTAACTCCTTCTAGAAGTTGTTCTTTCAGGGCTCAACCCAAATGCCTGCTTCAATAAGAAAAATATATTTGACTGTTAATTAACCCAGTCTGTCTGTCTGTTGGACCCTTATTTCAATTTCAAGTTAAAATCAGTAAGAGGACAGTATCTAYGTAATGTTGGACCTTGAACAGAAATGTAAGCTTACAGCATCTTCACACAGCTGTGAACCAGTGACTCAGGCCCTAACTAAAATTGYATTTAAACTGTCAGACTGGGTCTTCTTGTTCTGCTTTCAAAGCCCACTATTCCCTCTGGGACTGTGTGCCAGTGTAATGCTAAAACTCCTTGTAGTTTTAGGGTGGATTTACCTAAGGCTACTCTATTTCATCTTCCTCCTGCCTGGGGCCTTAAGTCTCAGGCAGCTTTTCTTTCAATACTGCTCCTCTTTTTTGCTTCTTGGTGGTAAAAATATCATGTCAGTCCTCATTTGTCACTTCACAATCTTTCTAGTAACTACGACAGCACCGAAAAACCCAAAAAGTCTCCATGGAGTTAGAAGACAGAAAATATTTGAAAMTTAGCAATAATGACCACATTTGCCTAGATTATGAATGATAAGATAGCTTTTCTAGCAACTTTTTTTCTTTACCACCACCACATCTGAATACAGATTGTTCTACACCTGAACCTCTGAATTCAGTCTAACAATCTGTATCACAGCAATTAGTTCAAAAACAGCAGCTGGCAAACGTCAGTTCTTCAACAACAAAATATTGTTAGCACTACCCTGTTAGAAACGTTCACAGGGACATTTCATGTTATGTCTCTCATCTTTTTGTTTTTCTCTAGGGTACCAGCACTAAAAGAAAACAGGCAATATCAGTAGTTTTAGTTTGTAAGTTTGTATTATTGTTTTAGAAGCAGAAATCAAATTATTGCTACATCACTGATGTATGATAAGTTTTCAGTTCTGAACTAGCTTAGACCTATATTTTGACATAARATTTCATTAAGTCTGAGGCTTATACCCAGACAAAAACAAACAAGAACCAAAACCACTCAAAAACCCCCAACCTCGCAGATTTTCTTTGTTTAAGCAGTTTAGTGTAATTGCAATTATTAATATTGCAAAAAGATAATGACAGACAACCTATTTTGAACAGAGGATTTTACCTTTTATCCTGATTTCAGTGAAAAAATTATTCATGTGCAGCTCTGCTGAAACCTGATTTGATTGTTTTTTTTTAAATACTTTTTTAGCTGCACCTGTTATTTTAAGAAAGAAAATTCTGGATAGAGCTCTTCAAAAGTAGGTCCTCATAATCTATAGCTCTTCATACTAGAAGAAAACTTACCTTGTAAAGTCATGCCAGGCAAAATTTTGTCCTTAACAAATTAAAGGTCATGTCTCAGTAATTTAATGTGCGTTATATATGCTGTTGAATATTCAAGTCTGATGTGTTTTGTTGGATTGTTTTAAATGTGGTTTTTTTTTTCTAAGTTGAAAAAATATAATCGTTTATAGCCATATGATTATAGTTCAGATGCTGATATTGTAGTGAAATTTTGACATTCTTTCTCTATTTACCCATAGATCACATCCGTTGCAATTCTCAGTCCAGTTTGTAATATTCTTTCATGTCACTGTACCACTTCATGTTCTTGGAAAGAGAACCTTGATAAGAAATTACAAATTATATGCATAGTATTGTGATGCACATATATGCCTCAGAACACACACCAAAATGGTGATTCTTATTTTAAGGTACACTATATCAAAATTCCCAGTCACAGAGAATGTACTACGATCTTACTAACTGGTTCTTCTGATTAACCTCATTGTTAAGGGGGAGAAGGACGCTGTTTTGAAGCTGTGAAGATTTAGTACAGCATACCTTGGTTTATGTTCCAATTTCATACATTAAAAGCTCCTGTCCCCACTCCCATCTATTTTTCCATCTAAAGATATCAAAATTCTGAGCCACAGATTACAGCATCTTGTCTCTTCTGAATACAGGCAGCCTTTGCCTACAGCAAATGGCGTTCCTACAGTGTTAGACTGAATTCAGTTCGAGGACTGCAACATACTTTGGAGTTACAAGCTTTGGTCACCATAGCAGGCAACATGCCAYCACACTTTTAGAATTCAGGTCTCAAACATGTGTCACTTCCCATTGCTTCTTTAATTGATGTGCTACCATAAATTAAGATGTCTGCATGATATCTCAAGGGTAACTTTTCTGTAGTGTCATAGCAGTACTGTGTTTTCCTGTGCAAAGTATATAACTCGTTCTTGACAGATTGTCTTGCTGACTAACTACTGAAACTGTAAACTTTGTGACCACTCACAAATCCTGTAGTTATAAATTTAGACTATCTCAGCTAATGTGCCTGGAAAAAAGTAGCACGTTCTGGTTAAAGCAGCCTATTCTTATGAGAAGATATGGTGTTACACATAAATTACCAAAAAAYTTTCCCAATAGAAAAGAAAGTGTACAGGAAGAAAAATATTCTTTTTCACTATTTAACATCCTGTGATAGTAGTCACTGGATACAAATTTATTCTCTTAAATTTAAAATGTATGTCAGTAAAAACTGTTCTTGAACGTGCAGTGCTGCATGTCTTCTTTGTTGYTGAAATTCAGAAAAAAATGTCACTGTCACAAAGAAAAGAGAAAAAATAGGAAAAGCAACAGCAGATTAACAGCACACCACTGGAATAAAGGATGGAAATCTAGACTTTATCAGCCTTTTTATTTCAATGTCATTTAAATTTTCATTAAACATCTTTCRAAGCATATTGTCAGAGACAATAGAATGCTTAAAACTGATTAGTATTTTTTTAAAAAGGAGAGTGTTAAAACTACACAAAAGGTAAATAATCTTTGATGAATATTCCTTTTTTTTTGTTACCAGTATTAATACTCAGAGCTTACAAATATGACCTTACAATTCATAAGAGGTTTTCTGCTTTTACTGTAGATCAGCATAGACACTAAGAAAACAACAACTTTCAAAGTACACTCTGCTATCTCTATTGTTTTGAAGTATTAGTTTGAAAATCAGTTCTTGAAATCAGTGACAGTGGACAAAAAAGAATGTAGATACTCCACAAGCTCCCAAAAACAGATACTGGAAAAATAAAAACTCTGTCAATTTGGCATAGATGTTGAGCAAAATCWCAGGATGGGAGATAAGGTCCATATACCTCTGTTGAAGTAAACATGAAAAGCATTTCTGTCAGTGGCACAATGCTGTCAAGAAACAATTTGCCAAATGTACTTGRCATTCTTATTTAAGATTAAACATTTTATTGACAATTCTATTTATCATCCAAGGCTTATTATCTTACATATGTGTAAGGCATTTCATTTCAGAATAAGTCAGATATGCTATGAAAGAGAAGATCATACTATGAAGATCATAACACAGAAAAGTGTTAAGTTTTACAGCCTTGGAAAAAAGTGTGTTAATTCAGCTTCACTACTGGCATTATATTTTTTTAATTTTTTCACCTTTTTAGTTGATAAAATGTTCCTACAAATGTTTCTTTGCTTAGGACTATTCTTAAACTATCACTATCTATGCTCAACATTGCATAACCTTACATTCTTGCAACAATTACTGCTTTCAGTTCTTTACAGATTTATAAAACTTAAATAAATGATATAGAAGTTTCAGTATGAAGTTTCAATTCACATAATTTCTAACTGTATAGTATTATAAATTTGCCTAGTAATTCTTTTTGTCTTATAGATTCTTTATTTGGTGCCATTTAATTCCTCCATACAGTATAGTAATTACCTCAAACAGAAATGTAGATTATGCATRCCATAGGAATGTGGGTTTGGGAGGGAAAAACAAAACAAAATATTTTATTTCAGTAACACTTCTTTCTCAAGGAAGACCTTRTGCCAAAATTGTTGTGCTTGTATAATGTATCTACACTTATAATTGGTTAGGAAAGAAATTGTATACATATTCTTTTATGCCTATTTATTAATAGATTGAATCTACTGAAAGACAGTTCTGTGTCCACTGTCGGGATGAGATTGAACCTGAAAATATATCTACATCAAGACATTAAACATTCAGCCTCAGAGATGACTAGAAAATGAACTAGTACAAATTCTAAGGTTCTTTTTCTAACCTTTCTTCATACAAAAACATTCTTAGACAAATTGAATTATTTTATAAAAATCTCTCATCTAAGATATGGCCAGTTTTTCTTTGGGTTTTGAGTTCATACTTGTATGTCTTGGATACACCCCTAATTGCAGGTTTAAGTGTTTAAAAAGMAAACATAATTTTAAGCTTTTACAGAAACCTTTAACCTTGATTATGTAAAGCTTCTAGTTTCTTGTCTTTCTATTAAGGAATAAAAAGTATTTGAATATTACCCTTGATGTATTCCAACTCTTAMTGTGATGTAGCATGCTGTACTGCTAAAATTGTGATAAGACTAACCTTTTGCATTAATCCATTACAATTTCTAATAGGGTAACATGCAAAATATTCTATTTGCTGGAGTCTTCACACCAGAATCACCCTGGAAATCTGATGCTGCACAACTTCAGAAGTAGACTACATTAGAAAAACCCACTCTTTTTGCCTAGCAACCATTTGAGAAAGTATATATATTTTAACATTATATACAGTAAAAGCTCTTTGAAGCCAACATTGTTAAAATGCATAAAATGGTATTAAATTATATAGAGTAGATTAGACAATATAATTTAAAACATTTTTAATTTTTTACTTCTAGGTGAATTGATATATATTAGATAAAAATAATCTCTTACGCTTTAATATAGTCAATAGTCAGTAAAATTATTAAGGCTTCTGCAACAAAACCAGTTTGTGATTATTCAACCGTGACATTCCCATCTGCATTGCACTAAGCCACAAATGCTCACTGAAGTTTAGCATTGCAACTTGGAGATGCTTTCCAGCAGTGGAATCTCAAATTCAAATTTAGCTCAGTGGAAGAGCTGGGAAACTCGAGCTTCTTGTACTCACAGMTGCATGCAGGCATATGTCATGGTTTAGGARGGGGACACCCCAATTWWGTRCTCCCACTGAGACTCTCCAAACCATAAGTCACYTGCTCAGTCCCTCTTCCCCCTGAAGAGGGCAGGACAAGAGAATTGGAGGCACAAAAGCTGAAGATCACAGGTTGASAWAAGAACAATTTATTGGAAACAGCAATGAGATAAGAAAAGGAACAGTAACAGCAACAATATTAATAAAAAGTGTACAAAARAAGAGGCGAGTGATTGACTTGGCAAATACTCAGCACAGAGCCTGACCTGACTGCAACCCTGCCACCCCGACCTCYCCCTCCAGCGCTATCCCACCGCTCCCTCTGCCGCGCCTACTCAAAGAGAAGAAACCCTTTTTCCCCGGAAAAGRCYCCCTTCCTCCCATCCTGGCRATRATAGGAGGTGGTGTAGAATAACCTTTGGATGCTAGCCACGCTCTCTCCTAGCTGCTGCAGAAATTAACGCTGTCCTGGCCAGAACCAAGACMGTACGTAATGCTARTTCTGCCTGTGCTGTCCAGCCTGGCTGCCTGGAAATCAGCTCCAGCTCAGACGTGAGGGATGAGAGGGGGATCATAATTACCAGAGCTAACTACTAACTRATCCCCTATATTCCTGAAGCTCCAGCAACGTGTTGGTACAACACTGACTAGTCTGCAGATGCAACACAGGTGGTCAACAAACCTAAATATAGGATCCATTATTTGAAGCTACCAGGCTGACTGGGTGTTGCCTTCAGCAGAAAATGACTGGGGCTTAAGCCTCATCCTTGCAAGGGAACGCAAATCATAAATCCAAGTTTATCACAAGCATTTCTGCTATAAAATATTAAATTGATAATGGCAAAACTTAGTTTTCAATTAGCTTGATGAGAATTGTAATCATCCTGCCTAAGTGATTAATTATGTCATACTTCATTTTTGTTTATTATAGTTCATAATATTTTTAAAAAGCAGATTTAAGTAATCTTTTCTGTCAGTAATAAATTGGGGACAGACTCAGGGAGAGCACCCAAGAGAATCAGCAGTTCCACCTGAGAGACTAGGCATTACTTTTTATTCAACCCTCTGGTTCTCACATTCATCAACCAGCAGAACTGTCAGCCATTAAAATTTGCATTTCCAGTGTTAGCTAAAGAAGCAAGTGGAAGAAAAAYAGGGAGCACAAAAGATCAGATTTCAAAATGTATTCTATTGTGGTATGGCTTTCATTTTGTAGGAAGAAGTACTATCTTATCTTGTTAACACTTTTAGCAACAGGAGTTTCTTGAGTGCATGGGTAGTACACTTTAAAGAATCCCCAGGGTGTGACCTATAACATACTATCTGTGGAATAGCAAAGGARGAAAATACACAATAATTAGTAGATTCTAAACAAACATTTCAAAAAACATGGCAGCTTCCTTTGGTTCACTTGGAAATTAGAGATGTTTCCAGAAAGAATTTCCATCATATGGGAGTGTTTTGGGTTTGGTTTTTTTAAAAAAAAAACAGGAAAAGTAGGATTGTTGAGAAACCTAGAGCACACTAAAGTTGAAGTTATCATTTTAATAGTCTGATGGACTTGTGTGAAATTTTAATTGTTTTTTTTTCCTAATTACACTGAGAATTTGTCATGATTATCTACATAAGCCATCCAGTGTTCCTCAGGATYGTCTCTTCCTCTTTTTTTGTGAAGCATAACAGTTGTCAAGCAAAGGCAAATGAATGGCAACATTAATATTCTTGACATGCTGCAATATTGTGATGATGAATGCCATAAGAGACTGTAAATAAAGAAATTAATGATGCAATAACATAAATGGAGGTCATGGGTGTACTTTCCCCCYCCCTCACTGTTATTAGTGAAGCACTTAAGCATGTCCTTAGCTTTAGGTATGTGAGTAGTGCCACCMGTTAATAGTACTATTCACATGTATAAAATTAGACATTTCCATAAGTGCCTTGTAGATGTGAAGGCTCTAAGTGAAACAATTTACCAAAACTGAACTCATCTTGGTTTTAAGAACAAGAGCAATGAYRTGAAAAYAAGTTTCAGAGCCCTATGTCATCASCCACTCTGACCTGCCACCTAGAAAACCACTGAAGACAGGTCAAATAATGAGCCAGAGGTAACACTGGAAGTCTTTTATTATAATTGCAAAATGTTTTTTTTCTTATTCTGTGGACACTAACTTGCAACAAAAGGTTTTTCTTGACAAGGAGAAGTGCTGAGAAGCAGGAACCATAGAACTGCAGGCTTTTTACATTGGTGGCAAGTAGCTGTCACTTTGTAKAGGACAGGATCTGAAATGCTATGCTCCAGAAGGCAGCCCCGGAGACAGATTCCTGCCTCTTTGATGCCTCACTGAACATTCTCCACAACCCACTGAAATCAACAACTTCATTAAGATCTTGTTTTCATGGCAGCCTTTCATTATTATGGTAATATTTATTGCCATAATATTAACTGGCAGATACACGAACCTGCTAGGGGACTAGAGACAAGACATATGTATGGCTTACCTGAGTAATTGAGCATCTCACTTAAAAATGAGAGGTCCAAGGAAATTAGAGTCTAACTAGCAAAGGTTGAGACAGTGCCAAATTTCTCCTGTGTGGCTCTTCTGATATCCTTCTTTTTCTGAGTTGTCTCAGTTCTTGAAAAGCTAACTGAAGTAAGAACTTCTCTTTTTTCTGGTGATACTTCAGAAACATATTTTTCAATTTGACACATAGAAGATGTCTTTGTTCTGACAGAATCTAAATGCCTAAAAATTGTACACATTTTCTATAAAATTCCTTAATTAAAATCTTAACTTTTCATTATACATTTTTGCTTTATAATCAAAAATTATTATTTTTGAACTCTGTAACAAACATTTATGAGTTTAAAAAAATTGCCATTAAACTAACTCTTAAGGATCTCAAGAATGACTGGTACACTACAAGCCACACACTGTTTTCATTGTTGCAAAACACTGCATTTTCAAAAGGGTGTAAYGTGTTCCTCCTCCCAGAATGATAGTCCTGCTTGTTCTTATTCTGTTGCACTCTAGCTAAAACAGACTTTTGGAAAAYAGCCAGATGGTCTTTACAGATTTGGTGAGTATTTGGGCTAGTTAACTGTAACAACATGAAAGGTATTGGTSGTCACACCTTTAATGGGTGATGAATTGCATAGCTCTTATTCTTGCAGTTGCCATTCACAGCCTGAGTCAATAGGAAACCTTATAAATATAATCTGGCATCTAAGATATTCTTAATATGAGCATTTCAAAAACTAATCTGAATTGAAAGTTTAAGAAAGTTACCTGAAGAAAAAATATGCATGCGGAAATAGGTATTTTTAAATAAATCTTATAACTGTTTAACCAGTTGGAGTACTCTGGAGCTCTGAAAAAAAAAAAAAAGACTTGACTTTCAGATTTTACCTCATTTTTAAGAGGTTTTTTTCATGGGAGGCTGTTATATTGAAAGTCAGAATGCAGCTCTTTAACTTTTCATGCTCAGCTTTAACAATTTTAAGATGAAGACTCTTTCTCTTCTTATTTTATAAAAACATCCAATATGGCTTGATATCCCATGCCTCACATCCCACCCTAGGTCCTATTTATATACAGAACACACTTCAGCTTCAGAYTTCATCATAGGACCACTATCATGGGCTCCAAGAAAAAGATGACATTCACACATTCAGTGAACAGCTGGCAGCTGATGTTTTTAAGTTGGTGGTGCTTGAACTTCTTCAGAATATCTCTGTGAATTAGCTCAATTTTAAACTACACTGAAAGCCAGCAAAGATATTAAAGAGGAGCAYATTCACTAGAACTGACTTAAGTCATCAAAGCCCATTGGGGTATCTGATTTGATGCAGCTGAGGTACCAGGCTCTGATTTTCMACATTACTGCTGCAGTAATTCTAGAAGTGCAAGCCATGTGATCAGTAGTAAAGAATGTTATATAGAGGTTATTCAAAGAAAAGATAGTTTTTTGAAAAAAAATCTTTCTTTTGGTCATGTACTCAAGGACATGTTGTGTGCTATTTAATTACCACTCTAAAATGGCAGTTCAGCAATTATATTTCAAATTTCTTRATGTTATCTTTCAGCTGGAGAGGAAGTAGAAAAGCCAGAATTTTAAAAATTTCCTCTCTGCAACTGTATAGAGTAGCATTAGTCTGCAGCTATTCTACTGTTACATGTATAAGCAATCAGGCAAATTATGAGTTTAAAAAYGACAAGTTTCAGCACTATAGAGTATTTAAAAGAGAGAACAGTTGCTGCTATACACAGCTATTCTATCACTCACCCCTGCCATGTTTTACTCTTATCTTCACCTAAATCATGCCCCTRATGACAAGTATCAACAAGTGGTAGAATGTAAAAAATATGTATGAAGAAAAATCTTAGAACTTATATACTTTTATTTTATTTCTCCAGAGTACTTCCTCTCATTTCTAGTTTTTCCATTTTCTTCTGCATTTGAATTTGGAAATGATTCAGTTTGCTTTTTCTTTGCAATTCTCAACATTTATCTTGGGTACATGTTAAACTTAAAGAAAATATACATTTTATTGAATCTGATTTCAATTTTCTCTATTATCTAACTTCAAGATTTCATTTTGTATTAACATTCATTAATTAGATGTATTTTATACTTGTTGGGGATAAGACAGGAGAAAATTAAAAATGTACCTGTCAAAATCTTCAGTGAAAAAGATAAAACTGAACGCATATAATATTTTAGGATTCCACCACTCAATTCAAATAGTTTTGTTTTTTTATAGTACTTTTGTTATAACACACAACTAGCTAAAGTATTATTACAGCTATAAAATAATTCTAAAAATATKCATTTTAGTTTTCCAGATGAAATGTCTTTTTTTCTTTGGTGATAGTAGATAAAATGACAAAACCAAGTTTTCTCACATGAAATAATTGAAACTATATCCTTTTATTTATATCTACTTAGGGGTTGAAACTGATATTGAAATATGCTTGATTTTCTGTGATAGAGTTCTTATTAATTCTTTATTTTATACTCAGATGTTCAACATAATTTGGACTACTTAGATATAAGATTATAATATCTGATCTGAGTCTCAGTATTTCAGTATTTTTATTCAGTTAGGTAGAGAAATCTGTAAATCAAGTAACATCAAACCTTTAACATATACCTTGYGTCTTCACTGCCAAGCAAAGTTTTTCTGTCAGATGAGTTTTCCTGACTTTTTTCTAGCAACAATCAAGTAAAAAAATCTTTGTTAATCAAACATAACTGGGAAAAAAATAAAGAAGGAATGAGTTGATTGATGTAAAAAAAAAGGGGAAGTTTTTCATACTGAGATAACACAGGCTGAGTTTTAAAAYTGGAAATCAAGATAATGTAACAAGTGAAGTAGACAGAAAGTTTGGAAAATCTAAAGAACATCATGGCATTCACACAAATATGTAAAGTGATTGGAATGAAGAGACATTAAAGTACTTTACTAAATGTTTTTCCAGAGGTTAGTGTTGTTTTATGGTGGTTTGTTTGTTTCTTTGTTGTTTTGGTTTTTTGGGTTTGTTGGGGTTTTTTTGGTTTTTTGTTTTGTTNAGCTCTGATGCTGAACTCACATCTTTCTTTCCAAAACATCCCCACTTTCTGCAAGGATGTTAAGAAGCACTCAGACATGACTCACCCCTTAATCCAGTTCTCACACTGGTGGAAAGAGACCTCCAGATCCTTACTTCCATTTTTTCCCCTGAAAACTGCTAGGGAGATCCTTCTTTTRTCTAAAAAGAAGACAAGAATTGAAGTCTGCTGAGTTAAAATTAACAGAGGCAGTTTTAACACAAGTAGTTCTAGYGATTATCAGTTGCCTTGGAGTCCCTAACCTTGGTCTCACAAAATAAACACACTTATTCCTATTTATGAAACTGAAGCTGCCACATCTAGTTCTCTGACAAATGTAATAGAATTTCAGTTCAAAGCTTTTCACACATGGGCACTGCAGGCTTTGGAGACATTTGTCTCTAAATCCAAATGTTTATGACTAAGAATAGAGGCAACTGATCACAGATATTCAAAAATTTCAGCTTCACCCAGCTGTTTTACCTCCTGTTTCCTGCATTATTGCATGAAAGGTGTTYTTTTTTTCTTCCTTGCAGCTATGTTGTGTTCTTAGACTTTCATCACATTTTAACAATTATTACACACATACCTTCTGGCTCACTATCTCAATTTATTTTTTTTTCCAATAAATAAAATTTCCCATTTTGACATCAGTACTTTCTCACAACTCTCATACAGATTTGGGTTTAAGCACCTATTGTTTTTATAATGGTTAAYCTTTATCTCTCCAGATTTTTCTTTTGAAGTGTTTTTAGAAATTTATGAAGAAAATGTTTTAATACTCTTCATGATACATGCTTACTMCTAGTTTAAAGGTATTAATGCCTAAGCCTTTGGTGGATGGGCACCCATACTGTTGATATTTTGGCACAATTTCCAGGACAGTTTTGACCTGGATGATCTAGAAGCCTCTCAGGAGATATCTGGGCATAAGCAGTGCTTAGACTAATTGRGCTCTGTGTGTCAGAAACCATATTATCCCTCTTTATTGATATGTATAATTGTGATTATAAATCTGTGCAGYGTGAGAGGAGGATTTACCAGAGGTGACTATTTTGACCTATTTACACTTCCCAGCACCAAATCCCCAGGATTCCACTGGACATCCAAAATTTTGGATTGTATTCCAAAATCAATTTAATCAGTACCAAGTAGAAGGAAATAAACTCTTTTTCTCATTAAGCTTGCCGTGAATTTCTGGTCTTAGGACTCCCCAAATCTCTAGAACATAGATATTCATGAAGATTGTAATTGAGCCTTGTAAAGTGGCTGGAGAGAGCTGTGAAATCGGCATTGCAATTTTATACATCATTAATCCTAAATAATATCTCTGATGACAGCCGTATAGGATATTTCTAGAAATTTAATTGTAATTCAGAAGTGGTCCAGCAGATAAAAGGATTGGTCTTAACTCTGTTTCAAGTCTGTGGAAAATCATATATAAATTGTAGGATTGTAGCACAATTCAGGTTGGAATTATTTTGGGATGTTTTTTCGTCCCAGTTTCTCAAAATAATGTCAGCTTCATGTTGGATCAAGTTAATTAGGTATCTTAAATGAAAATTATGTTGGGCCTGTTCAGTTTCCCTCCTTCCCAGAAATCTTTCAACTGAGATTGAAGCAAGAAGCTGTTCTTTTTCATTTTCTCATAGCATTATTAGTACTTTGTAAAAATAAGTAATTCTGAATATTCTATATTGCTACTATTTTGACATAAAGTAAAAGCAAAACAGTATCTGTAATACAAAACCAAAATTCACCCGTAAATTTCTTCATAACGCGAGGTTTTTCCAAAAACATTTTAATTTATTTCTCATAAATGTCAGCCATTGACTGGAAGTATTACTGTCAATRCACTATGTTTTTATAATAATTTATTTTAAGGAGAATTTTTCTATCAGCTAGCTGCTTGTTGATACATTGYCTGGAGTGTGCTTTTATAGTCATTTGGAAAAATGTTATAAGCAAAGACATTGAGAAGAAAARAGGTAGAGGAGAAAATCTTTACCTACTGAAGTACTTGGTGCAASTACTTCAGTAAGAGAAAGAGGGAASAATGWACAGTACAAGGCTAATTCTGAATAYCTCCTCAGGTACATAAAATACTGACAGAATCTTTTGAATGGCATTGTTCCACTTAATGTGCTGTTTTCAAGGACAACTGGACATGTATTGTATTATTTGAAAATCTCTATCTGTACTTATTAAACAGAAAAATCCCAAACAAACCAATTCACTTGAGACAAACAAAAGCAATCCTGAACCAAGAAACTGTAGAGGATCATTTTATAATACATGAAGTAAAATATATAAAGGTACATAAAAAACTCTAACTTTGTTAATATTATTTCCTTACACTGCTCTTTTATCTATGGGACACATAAAATATGGTTTATAGGTGGTTTTTTGGATTTTATTTACATTCACTCCAAGACAGTGTTAATGGAATTAAAAAATGTTTTTAAATATTCTTTTGAATTGTTTAGTTGTTTAATCAAATCAGATAAAGTTTTCCCAAAGAGGAAGATTCACTGCAGAAGAGTTCTGTATCATACCATATAACAGCGAGACATTCACATTYATCAGTGCAGTGCTTGCATCAACTCTTTTACAGATATAAATGGATTAAAGTGAAAACTTTAAAAGTCATTGAAGAAAATGAATATTTCAAAACAGATAATTCACCATGGTTCTAAACTATTGTGTTCTCTAAGGGACAAAGAATAACATGAGTTTCTGGGTAAAACTTTTTATTTACTCTAATGATAGRTAATAAATGGTGTTCCATTTAAGAGAAATTATGTTGACCTGTCAAAACTTTCTATAAAAAGCTTAGTCCTGCTCTGGGTAGATTTAGGCAGTTTTAATAGGGCTACAAAGACAAACCAGGACATGGTGATTTTCAGCCCCATACTTGGAATCCTCTGAGCTCTATTTCTGGATCTCTGGATAGAAGATACTTTGAAGAGCTGTGTAGAAGCTTGATCCTAAAATGTAGGAAAAAAACTTTCAAAATCTGGAAATAAAAATTTAGGGAAGGATTTTGCTTTATCTTCCATTTTTTTTCTTAGCCAAAAACAAACGGTCTTGTACAGACTAAAGTACAAGAAGTATAACACAAAATGTCATTTACACATTTCTTGAGCTTAAGGCAGTGAAGGCTATTCATCAGACTTCATATATCACAGCTGCTATATTTTCAGCAAATGTAAGATGATTCAGGAACAACAAAATTATATATCCTCCATACTATCTTAATACAAAAATCTTGTGGATCTTGAAAGAAAAAAAAAAGTTTATTCAAATTCAACAAAATTCTTTAATGCAATACTATATAATTCTGTACTCAATAATATTTAATGCAATGGACATTTTCATAGGAAAGAAAAACTGTGCCAGAGTACCCTCTTTCCAGCTTAGTTAACTGAGGCACAAAAGGTGTTAAGAAATTTGCTCCAAATCACACAACACAAATCATAATCAGATAAGTAGAAAACTCAATAAGCAATTTATCTGGGATGTGGGCAGCCTTAAAAATCATAATAGTCTTCTTCACTTGCACTAGAAGTAGCTTTTCACAGTAACTTGTGAATGATGAAAACATACATTATGCTGAGGACATATGAATGCCTTAATGTTTCTGATGTCCTAGAGGCCAGGACCTACCAACCARTCAGTCCCTCATAAAACATTGCTTCTACTCAAAGTGCATACACCTGTCTATTCTAYAAATGTCAGAATTATTACATATAGTACTGTATTTATGTAGACTACAGGAGAAATGAGCACAGTCCTAAAGGATCTCTTAAGGAATTCATTCAAAACTCTTGGACTCCTGAAATTTTTATCTACTGTGACTTCAGACCTAGCTGTGAGTAAGTCTTCTTTTCATTCTTTGGATTCTGGGATTCCCATTCATTAACGCTTCAGTTGGTAATTGCCCTAAAACTTAGTTAAAGCTGCCTGACCTGTGAGATGTTTCAGTTCTAGGTTCCTTGCTATGTTTTTTTTGCAGTTCATTACAGATAAAATAGAATATGACAGAGAACACTCTTGAGTTTATTTTAAAAGCAAAATTAAGAAAAACCAAGCCAACCAACCAACCAACCAACCAACCTATCTTGTGTGGCTTCCCTGCTGGCTAAGGCACATGAAATCCTAGGAATTTGACTCCTTTTTCTGCCACAGAATTCACACCAGATGTTGTGAATTCATCTGTGGGCACATTCGAAATATGAATGAGGACTTTTTTTTTTTTTCACTGTGGTACAAATCACACTCTTTACATAAGAGGAACACAGMAAACTTATCCAGAAATGAAAGGGCTGTCTTGCAGCCCACCTTGTAAGAACTTCTGAAGCAAAAAATAAGGTCAAGGTAGCAAGGACAATATAGTTCAGTCTGAAAGGTATAAAAAGATAAGAGAGGGGCACTGTGAAGGGCTTTAATCAGTATTGTTCTGGTCACTATACAGTCTGCAGGGAAAAGACTTGAATGCAATCCCTCATTTTCCTGCCAGGGAAGACAGCTGGCTTGCTCAAGAGCAGAATCTGAACATCAGCTGACATATCAGAATATGGGCGACTGGGGCTTGGGTCTGMAGGAAAACTGGAAACCACATGAGTACAAAAATGTGGCAGCTGTGCAATCAGCTCTAGCGTAGGTTAAATCCTCCATAAAATTTGCAATTGTGTAAGTTTCTGCAGTTGAGTAATTTTGACTGTGAATTTCTTCTCCCTCTTTTTCATGCTGAAAGAAGGTCTGAAGATKGCACAAAATGTAAACTCCTAAAGAAATTGCCTAAAGCAATTCACAGGGTAAAAATGCAAATAATTTGGCTATGTGACTAGAGCTTTCAAGAAAAAATTAGAGATTTTCTTTGAAGAGAAAAAAAYCTAAAAGAATAATATTGAAATAACATTAATGAGAGTTAATGCCTGAAACAACAGAGGTATTCAAAATGATATTGAATAAAAGTTTAGCTGTAATCAATGAGAGCAAAAGATCTTATATTTCTACAGCGTGGAAAAGGCTCTGTTTGAGTAAATTAGACATCATCTTTTTGCCTTAGAAACTAGGCAGAAATTTTGGGAGAATCTGCAAAACTAGACTACCCTCTTTGGCTACTTAATCTAAAAAATACTTCAAAATTATAATTTCTGAAACTTCACTTAAGTACTTCCAATACATGAACAAATATTCATGAATACCAAATATAGTGAAAATAACATAGAAAAGGTCTCTTATGCTCTCAGTTTAACAATATTTTTGGGAAGCTATCAGGAAATGAATCTATTAACAGCTAAAAAATATGCATAGGGCCTCATCAGAAAAAGATGTTCCTGTTGCCTCCCTAGCCACAAGCCTGGTTACATGGCAACTTTCATGCTAAGAAATAYCAATTCCCTCAGAACTTAGTTTATTACAATGACAAAATTTACCTGCCTTAAGTGTAGATTCTTCATCAATTATCAGTGTATTATATATGAAGTGTGATTTATGGATTAAGATGCTGGACAATTTAATGAAAACTGCATTATTGAGACTAATCATATCTTGGCAGAGGTGTGGTATGGAAATACTGCAGTAGCACTGAATTGCTCTTTTCCACAGCTGAAATTTTACAGAAGTGAAGAATAAATTTATAGGCAGAAATGCAGAGAGAAAACACTCTTTAATATAAATCAATATTGTTGACAACTCAGTTGGAATTGTTACTAGTTAAAGAGCTTCCACCATAAAGGAGTCATTCTCTATAGAGGTGTCAGTTCAGAAAAGAAAGAAATAGGAAATGGATTATAATGGGTTGCTCTAGCAAGGTAATTCTGTATACTTTGTGAGCCGCAAGCCAAATCAGATGATTTAGCACCATTCGGTATTAGCAGCTGCGAGAACCTAACTAAATTTTTCAGTGGTGAAATAAACCTTTTGCAGCCTAATCTTCCTCCTCCATGGTTATGTTTTTGGATTTTGGTTTTYTTTTTCTAATACTAATCCTCCACCTCTAATACAKGGATATCTCTACAAAGAACAAGATCTGACTGTCAGAGACAGTGGCTCGTCTCTAAAACCGGATTCAAAAAAGAGCAATTGGACTCTTTAAAACTCAAAGTAATATGATTATATTGCAACAGATAAGGGTAAGGGCATGCCTGACTATTCACCTACATCATTACTAGCTGTTCCAGGGATGAGTGTGGTCCATGCTCACTGCRTTAGTATTGACAATTCCTGAGTATTTCTTCCCTCCAGACTGACTAGAGCTGCTCTTGTAAGTAGCAATTCACTGCTATGRAGCCATAGCCCCTTTTAAACCAATTTAACACTGTTGAAAAATTCTATCATCCATCACTAAATGGAATAATAGSTGTTCCTAAGTTTTTTCTTCATTTACAGTGTTGGAAAATAACACTTTTATATGTTTAGATTTTTGTCTGCAAGGASAGGTGTGTTTACCATGAACTGACTTTACAGTAGCTATTTACAGTGGTTGTTTACCAAATTCAACCTTCATTCCAGAGAGCTGTCATGTATCTTACATGAAATTAAATGAAGAAGATCCACTTCCTGACACTGAGAATTATTGCAATGCAAGTGTGTGAAAGTTCAGTACTTTACCTACAAAGAACAACAGAAAGTATTTTACAGGTGCTTTGTCTGCCAGTCTATAGTAACTCAAGAGCTAAAAGAAAAAGTAGCACTGTGGCTCTCAGATTCTTGCAAATGCTTCCAAATTTCATCTGCAGAGGTTGATGATTGACWGCACAACTTCTGCCTTTTAGGCAGTTTGGTAGACTTCTTGAGTTCACTGACCTGATGCAGTTGCATAAATACGTGTACAGTTCGCTTTCAATATGGCACTCCACCATTCTAAAACTTGCCTCCATTTGCATTGCTTCCAAAGCACCATCATTTGAAAGGATGTACCTGCTGGATACAGACTGTGTACTGTTCAAAGGTGTAGGTGCTGTTTCTGACTCTGACATATGGGATGATAAAGGACATGTCACTACACTGTGACAGCACTTCCCGTCTCCAAATATACAGAARGACAACGGCTTCCTCTGTAAACGAGCAAACAATGGCAAAGTGTAATGTCAGTATTGACTTATTTTGAGAAACTGCCTAGAGTTGTGTCCACAAGATGAGAACATCCAAAACAAATTAAAACTCTGCTCTAATAAGGAGCTGTGAGGATTGCACYGTCTGGTTTAAGAGACTTTGATCTTTTTCTTGTTGTAGTAGTAAAGCCCAAGAAAGTATTTTGCCTTCAAAAATTGCTACAGTCTCACTGCCTGCCATTAGATAGAAAACAACATCCCTAGAGAAGACCCTACCTGCAGTGTTATATATTGTATAGTGCAGAGCACACTGCTGGCAATGAGCAATCATAATAAAGGCATTTGACTTCTGAATGTGRCAGCTAAATGTGTACAAGACTGACTCTACTGGGAAAAGGAGAATAGGCAATTTCCCAAATGTTCTGTTCCTGATGCATGTTAAGGTTTGTGGCTGTGTAGGTTGAGTGGACCAGAGCACCCACACAGACTTGAAGCACTGATGARTGAAAGTTTGGGAGCAAGCTYCACTGAAAAAGAATGAAGCATTTGCAAAAGTATTCCAGATGACTGAGGATCTACATGACAAGTACTTTTGAAACTTAGAGTARTCAGCTGAAAACCCCCCACAAACCTCAAACAGCTGGAGATATAGATATACATGCATATATACGCAGTCACTCCATCTTGAGCATTGTTGTTTATTGTTCTCATTGAAAAGCGTATTTTTCTTAGTTTTATGCATATTCACAGATTGAAACAAAGCTATGTTAAAGGCTGAATTTTGATTTAAAAACTGACAGCTGTTCTTTTCTGGGACAATGCAAATTCTGAARGCAAGATAAAAGGATATGATGTCAGGATGAAAAAAAATAAAAAAAGGTGTCAAAAATGGAGGGCGGATTGCAGTCTGATTCATTTTATATGCCTATGGCTAAAAGTTCCTAGGAACTTCTAGCCACAGGCAAAAAAATGTTGGCAGCACCAATACCTCACCCCTACTCTTCAAGTTATCTGCAAGATGAATTTTAAAATGATAAAGAAAATTAAATATAAAAAATTAAACTTACAGGTGAAATTCATGACACTCAAGCATCTTTAAAACAGATCTAAGGGTATGAGATGTCTTGATTTCTTGATTTCCTTGATAATTTGTGGTGGGAATTGGATAACAGTAGGTAATAGAACTACATGCCTTTTCTTAAAATAAAATTAATGTAATGTGTAGCAATATAATGTAATGCTGTGTAGGTACTTGGGGTTTTTTTAATTGTTGATAAAAAGGGTCTGAAGAACCAACCAAGGCTTACCTATCTTAGTCTGGGACAGCCAAATGAGGCAAAAATAATCCCACCACTCATCTTTAAAATCATGTGAAGAAAAAGACCTYAGTAACTGCAGCAATGGTCAGCAAAAAAAATGAAAGCTTTTGAACATGCAGCAAAGCAGAAGGTATACACTTGAATTAAACAGATAGTAGGAGCAGCATGCAAACAAGAAATCAGTGAATGTCAAGAAAAGTATTTGAAACATGGAGAATTTAGGTTAAATGTACATTTAGTTCTATTTCTTGCTGTTGTGTTAATGCTTATAAGGAGTTTCTCTCAGTGCGTTTGAATTTTTTGTTTTTACATTTGAGATGTGATTTGTTAAGTGTTAACCCAGTTCTTGTATCCAGGTTTGAAATGAGGTGAAGTTTCACCATTTTCTCTGCTAAGTTCCCTGTTTTTTCTGAGCTAGCAGAGCTATTCCATCTCAGTTCTGCTGAGGATCTCCCTACAGTCCCAGAGTAGGAGGAGGGACTACAGATGGATAAAACCAGTGGTGGATAAAACAAGTGTAAGAAGAATAGATAAGCTTCAAATGCAAGAATAACAAAAATCTATTCATAATCAAAGCAGCATAGGAAAGGGATGTTAGTGATGCATTTTAAAGAAATTATTCAGCTGAGACAAAATGATATCAAGTGAGACATTGCAGGGCAACTATTTACATGGAAATTTAAATTTTATTTTTGTTTGATTCACTGTTGTGRTATTTCCACGGAGAGACTATTTTTCAAAGGTTAAATTGAAAAGTGCACAACAGGAAACAGAGCAGTGCTTGAGAGAAAACTGCATTAACCCAGAAAGCYGTCTACCTTTGCTAGAGAGTAGAGACAAGAGCATTTAGCAGGCACACAATTGTAAGTGCTGTTTTATGTAAAAGTTGGAAAGGGAGGTACAATCCAGGAGTGGATATGCCCTACTAAATCCCTTATTAAATCTCTCAGGTATAGCAACCTTAATGTTTCACGTGAGCAGTTACCTCTTCAGACTCATGCAGAGAAACAGACTCTCCTGTGACCCATCGCCTGTCTCAATCCCTGTCTATGTGATGATAAATTGCTCTCACCAAAAGGGCCTCTATTGTTGATTAAATGTGTGATGTGCATATTTCAGCAGTTTGTGCTATTTAAAGGCTGATATTTTTTTTATGTTTTCTGCCCTCATTCTCTTTTGAAATACTGAAAATATTTTGAAGTAACGTTTTTTACCTTTATTTCAAATCCTCAAAGATACTGTGCCAGCTTCTCTAGTCAGCTGCATTATCAAATAGTAGTCAGATACAGTATCAAATTGAGGTTGCTGTCACAGYGACACAGAGGACAGAAATCTTGTAAAGGGTAGAAACCTGTCTTTCAAAAGGCAGAAGGTCCTGTGATTTGTAGCAATATCAGATATGCCCTTACAAAACCTAACTTTGTATTTCAGGGGCCTTTTTCTAAAACGATGAGGCTAAAAAATATAAAGGTGAAATTGAGTTAAAAATGAATTCTTTATGCAAATACCACATTTTACTTTCAAATTCCTAAGTACAATTATCCACTATGTTCCAGAAAGATAGTGATAACTAAAAAAAAGCAGATAACAGCTAAGTACTGTRGCAGACCAGTTATAGTGAATGCTAAAAATTACATCTTTRCAAATTCATTYGCAGCCCCTTCTGTTCTTTTSATTTATTCTTAATCKCTAGATTTTATCTTTKTTTWWTWWTWWTTTTTTGAGATACCCCACTAAGCAGCTTACATTTAAGGGAGAGTGGGAAATAAAATTGACTTTATTTCTATACAAGGCAGATTGTATTTTCCCCAAAGACTTTTTATGATAGTTCTTTGCAAAATATATTACTTTTTCTCTGTGTATACCTGCAGTGTTCATCCAAATTAGTCTTCATGTTATACAAGAAGTTCCTCATTAAAGGTATAGGCAATAACTGTTTGTTTTTTCCTCCAAAGAATATTTCAGCAACACAACAAATTAAAATTATCTAGCAGAATTGTGAAATGAGAAGAAGAGTGATGAAGAAAAGTTGAGAGGATGAATAGTAACTCTCAAATCTTTCTGTAACAAACRAACAACTTATTTTAGCACAGAAGCATATTAGATTATCACTGTGTACAAAGATCCAATACTGAGGTCAAAAGGCTRTGCTACAAACAAATTTGAAAGAGATGACCATGCAGAACACAAAACCATGTATCTTTGCAAATTTCTAAATCCATAGCACTTGTAAGAACATCTTACAAACTTCAAAAAGATTTCTCTTGGATAGATAGATAAATAGATAAATAGATAGATCATAAATTGATGTTTTTAAAATAGAAACAACATTTACAGCATAGACATTTAATCTGATYATTATTGAAAAGCAAAGACCCGCCCCATTACAAGTCAGTTAATGAAMGGTGRKTTATATTCCATGTATTTTATCAAGCTATCTCATAGGACCTAATAAGTAATTGGTAAACAGGTTTTCATCAGATAAATTAATCAACATTAGTAAAAATATCTTCGCATGTCTATACTTTACAACTACCTGTAACATGTCCTAAGTATATAGAATTTAAAAAGAGCAGACTTCACATCAACATTTTCTGGATTATTTGTCAATGCCTTATAATTGTAGACAGGTACCAGTTTCTCAAGATCTCATTCCTGTGTCATATTCTGCCTGCTGCACCAGCACTTATAACTGAAGCAGTCATTACACCTTGCTTAATGTATTCATGAAATGCCAGATCTATGTGAGGATAGACCMTGAGCAGAGATATTTCAGATGACAAAAATTTGAAAAACTCCGTTTCCTGTGACAATATCTGTTTCATTGTGATCACCAGCAAAGGCTGCTATATTAACAAAAAACCTCAAAAAATACAAGAATTATTTTATTGATTTTGTAGTGGCCTTTCCATTCAGAAATGGACTTATACCCACAAATGTCAAAACATTTTCATCAAGAGAAGCAAAACCAGTACATTTCAGTGATTATCATTTTGGTGAGATTTGAAACAATCAGAGTCTTCACCAGTCAAAATTTAAGAAAAATATTTGCTAGAAACTCAGAAGTCTTAAAAAACACCAAAACAATCCTCCCATAAYATCTTGACAAAGCAGGATTAGTTTGTGATTAAGTGATTGATGAAGAATGCTGGCTTGTTGACATTCCAGAGGTATGAAGCAAAGTGACACAGAGTACCCAGGCAGATGTAAAAGAGAGCCCTTTATTGAACAAAATGAGGCCTTTTTAAGCAGTTAGCCCATTATCAGTTATTCCATCTAAGCATAACAAATATAATTCAGCCAACCACCATAAGCCATGATGTGAACATGTAATGGTTATACAACTTGTTTTTCTACCTCCAGCTCAGTTGAGTCGCTTTCCCACAGTCCTTTTCTGCTTAGCCAAAATGGCAGGCCTGAGCCATGATTTTACAAGGATAACAAGGCCCTTATTTTATAAGGTTTTACCTCTATGCAACACCCAGTGAGAACTTTCTAATTATCCACAAGGASGATATTATCTAGGTCAAGTCCAAATCACACAATTTGCCTGATATCACTATAGCACTCAGCCTTTCCATCATAGTACCATCTCTCCATTTCTTGAAATTATTATCCTCTTTACCTTCACTATTTCTCATGAATCATCATACAAATACAGATGTCACCGAATAAATAAATAAATAAATAAATAAATAGATAAATAAATAAATAGTCAGTGCTATTTCAGCTGTATTTTTAGTAGTGATTTTAAATGGACAATTTATAATCCAGAGAAAAATATAAAGCAAACCCAGAACAGGAAAGTTGTAACTAGACAGCAAAATGTACCACATACTCATTTGCTGCAATATTGTGCGTATTCAGTGCAATATTCCTCCATATTTTCAGTGTAGAAAAGTGTTGTCACGGCTGCTACTGCTTCTCCTTCACATAGGAGGACAGTAGATACTGAGAAAACTCGGTGCAAAGAAGCTCATTTGCTTTATGACTAAAATATTTWGAATGGTGTACAACAGTACCATAAGAACAGAGACATCAGTAATTATAACTACCTTTTATATTCTTAGATATTACTTTCATCAATTTTTTTTATATTCGAATAATTTAGGAAGCCAACAACAACAAAATAATGCAACTATTTTTTAACACTGTGCAGAAGTCTACATTATGTCATCCAAAAATTTGATTTTCAATACAGATACTCAGTTCTTAYTCTTTCTTTTTCTCCATTTTATTACTGAAATTGCAAGTAGTGAGAAAGGGGAAGGAAGGAAAAATTAAAATCAATAAAGCAGATATTAATACATGACTCTTTCACTCTTCTGTTTSTTAGTGTGATAAGATTTCAGAATTAAGAACATTTATATCATTTAATTGTTACATTAAATGTCTTCTACAGCTCTGTCACTTAAATAGYACTGTATCCTACTTTCCAGAATTATAAGTGGGACAGGTCCTTTGGTCAAAAAGCTGAAATTCAGGCAGATATTGAATGTACAGCAGCTGTTTCACGTGCACAAGATTCCACCAACTAGGAAGATATAAGGCTGCAATGATAATGAGAAATCAGAAATAATCTCTGCCATCTGACTCAGTTAGAAACTCCATTACAATTCTCCCACTGGGAATCACACTTACCTACACCTGGGTCAATGTGGAGATGAATGAAGAGTGGATCTGTGATGCTGTAGGGGCTTGGCTAAGTCAGGACTCCCTGGAAGACCCATCAGGATTCTATTAAACCACAAACTTACCTAGAAGGAAATGTGATRCAAATGCAGGTGAATTAATTTTTCCCCCTTTTCTTTTTAAGTTTTACTTTTTAGCCCTCAACATCTCTGTTTCAGRAGTCTTTTTAGAAAATACCATCTTGCATATACAATATTCAAGCAGAATTAAAGAAAGRGAGAAAAAAACGCTTCAAAGAAGTAGATTCTGATCTCTTCCCATTGTTCAGTGCTGCTGCAAACAAAAAGGTCAAGAGGGAGAAAGAGAARTGCTGCCTACTGTTCTCTTATACTAAAGCATTATATTTTTTTTTTCAAAGAATCAACTGGGAACTGAACTGAGATGATTCCTTTTTATAAGATAAGTATCAAAAGCCCTCCAGTAAGTAGGTGCAGTGTGGAGATGGATCACTTTTGTCAATCACTGTCTGAATAGCAGCCATTGAGTAAACCTGTTATCTTGGCTGCTAATGGTTGGTAAGTCAATTCCATGAACCTTGCAAAAGACAAATAAAAAGCAGATTTATCACTTCTGGCCCCACCCTTTTTATCTTAGCTCATGAAAAGAAGGTTGAGTTTTAAAGACAAACTTTGAAGGTTTGCTTGTTTCTCTGATACAGTAGAAAAGGAGTGGGAGACAGGAAACATGCAAAAAATCTAAATGAAGGGATCCAGCCTTCTAAAATTGTGTTTGTTGGAGCATTGTATCTTTAAGCATTGATTGGCAAAGGATGGCATTAATCTGTACATGTGTTTTTTGTTGAATGTGAAACTATCATCCTCTTTGCAATACAGATTATGCTTGGATACTATCAGGGAGTCTTGGAGTTTCCCTTGTTTAATATTAAGAAATGCCCCTTTCACTTGGTCTGTCCCTCCTAAAGTTATGTTTATAGCACTGGGATTTATGAAAAGGGTTTTTTTCGAATTATTTATATGTAAATAGTTCTGGGTTTTCTTCCATCTTTGTAAATTGTGCAGGTCTAGACTAATCCCCATTTGCAATATGAGTCTGAAAACAGTAATTTATTGGTCTTCCATAGTCTGTACCYTCTTTCCAATCACACAGTGATACTCAGCCTTAAACTCCAGTGCCTTTTTTCTTCRAACAGCCACAAAGAGCTGTAAGCATTTATACAAACTAACTTTCAAAATAATATACAAATAGACAGTACTTAGCTTTCACACTGTGAAAAATATGCTTTACACAAAGGAGCATGATAAGAGCTCCTCTTGCAAATTTCCAACCAGCTTGGTTCATCCACCCAGGTTACCCMGAGAATGATGATCTGGACCATTGCAGCCAAACACCAGCCCCACCCCAGGGCAATGCCTGAGCTGGAGTTGTCTGCCCTTCAGGGCTGAAGGGAAATCCCCATCCACTTTTCCTTATTACAGTTTTAATCTGCTTMCTAAGTAGGACAAGCATAAATATGCTTTCCTGAGAACTGATAAGAAAGTCGTCCCAATTAACACTTATCACTGCTTCAAATGGCAGTGCAGGGGGAGGGAAAGATKGTACATCTTGAGCGTTCACAACTCTTTGTTTTGAGGATAACAGTGATAAACACCTAACGAAAACTTAGCTGCAAGTTTAGCCCCAGAAAAACGCATGATTATGTTAGCTGTCATATAACACCTTGAGTGTTTATTAGTGATTGYAAACAGACCCAAACCACACATTATAGCAAATAGAAACTGTCTCTGTAGATTTGGACTTGAAGGCTCTTGTGTGCTTCTATGGCACATAGCCCTGACACCAAATGGACTTGTATGAAACCTCAGCTTCCCTTTATGACAGATTCTGAATTATCATGCCAAATGTTTGCCTCTTTCAACAAGGTTCAACCTGTACTTATGTTGCAAGGCTTCATGCAGTGTCCTGTCCCCGAGGGCAGCCCCGACTGTCCCGGACCTCTCGGGGGCTCTGCACAGCCCTGCCCTGCCCAGACACGGTGCTGCTGAGCCAGGCACACCCKCAGGACACATCCCAGCCTCAGCCTGGGGCTGCCCCCGTGTCCCACGCTCTGCCCTGACCCACAGGAGCCCCAGGGAGCCACCAGCCCCTGAAGGTGTGGCTATTTTGGATATGTCCAGTACACAGGATGAATCAACTGAAATTAGCAGAGCATTCCAAAKCTATTTTCTGTATGATCCAAAGAAGAAAATAGTTAATTTTATTGTGTTTGCTAGCAATCTTCTCAGCTGGATAGATGAAGACATTTTTTCAGTATTTTTTTAAAGAATACTGTGAGCTCCAGGAAAACTTCCATCCCTCTGAAGAAGCACATGCCCAAGAAAGGAACAAGTGTAGGCTTCCTTAGTTTTTAATTCTTTCCCTAGCAGATCCCATAAGCTTATTGTTTGATTGTAGTTGACATTTTTTGCTCCAATCATACTTTTTTTTTTTTTWAAGTAAGAATACAGATCACTTGGATCATGTAAATTTTTGTACATAATCCCATAGAAGTCCACATTTGAGAAAAGATATACCATATTCATCATACTCATCACTTTGAAAGACCAGGACTTAATATGTAAACCAAGCCTCCCACCCTAAAACAACCAAAAAATTGAGAAGAGCCAATAAAAGGATTTATAGGAGAACTATTTTTTCAATCTTCTTTTGCTTTTAACATAATTAATTGTTCATTCTTTAAAACTGTCTCCTGAATGAATTACTTCATAGACACAGCGGGTACTTGAAAAGTCCCTTAACATTTCCAACATTCCTAATGAGCAGAATCTTCTGCATTAACCATTCCCCATCACTGGCTGGAAAATCTAAACTAAACTAGGCCAGGGCAAGACATATAGAGCTTGGTAGTCTTCAAATCTCTGGTGAACTATTTCTGGGAGTGCTAATTACGATGCAATAGTGAGAGCAGGAGCTGCTCATCACTGCTGAAGCACAAGTCAGCATTTGTAAATGGTTCACCCTGACAGCTGTCTGCTATCTGCACTCCAAAGAGTTCCTTCCAATGTACTAAAACCTATTCAATAGGAAATCTTTTTCCCTATTCCCACCTTAACAGTTAAATGCATTAGTCATGTTTGCTCTGCCCACAAAACTAGTTAATATGGCAGTACATACACTTGTCACAGCTGCATGTATGCTTAACYCACTCTTCAACAAACAAGGGAAATACAAAAACAAATGTCCCAACAGGCACCTAGGAATAGTCCACCCATACATCATCTTTAACCAGATTGTTGGACTGGTTCATATTGCTATTTCCTTTCTTTCTATGCCATGATTTTTATGTCTCTCACATATATTGTGGATACATGTTATAAGAAAAAATCAAATTCTTTATTTTACATGTTATATACTCTTAGGAAAGAAAAGGGTTTTTTTAATCTAAATTAAAAAGTTAGCAGCAGAGTCACAGTTGAATCAAGTTTAGTTAAAAAGACAAGTGGTTATTGAAGACTCTAAAGTTAATAGTGATAACATGAAAATTGTCACTCTAGAGGAGTTGCAAAAGAAAAAAACAGGCTAATCTTAAGCAGTATCAGTCAATGACTAAGTGGTATTTGATATTCATTAAAGAGGGAGGTAGCTCATAATATTAAACTGATGAATGATTAAACTAACAATGAAGTGTTAGATTGAAATTTCTGTGATTGGAAAAACTTTTAACTGGAGGCAAACCAATTYACTATGCAGTAAATTGAATGATCTAAGGGGAAAATTAATTGCTTCAATGGTCATTATATAAGGGATTTCATTAATCATTTTGTTCTTGTTGGCTTTGTTTTGAATAAATACCTTATTTTTSTGACAAATTCTGATTTACCAAATGAGAGACTGTCCTGCCATCTGTAAAATAATATTATGAAGAATAAGCAGGAATTTAAAGTTTATTTCACCATTGCYTTTGCAGAGTCACAATTAGTCACTGCTAAAGAGAAATGAACAATGTCTGTCATCTTGAAAATCTTYGGCCACTGCAGATACAAAAATAAACTTGTGTTTCTTTCATATATCTTGCAAGTTACCTAAGAAACATATGCAGTTATTTACAAGAAAAAATGACTGCAGAGCTTTGATTGTCATGGTTATTGCATTTTCAGTACAACCTTCTCCTGGGAAATGGAAGAAGAGGTACCTGCCTGTATCTGCCAAACTTCAATGTATGTTTACAGCATGCAGCATAACATTATTTGCAACATTAAAGAAGAAAAAATAGAGGTGAAGATACTGTGTGAGATGTCAGAATGAAAAAGAAGTTTGAATCTATRCATCCTTTAAAAGTGGGAAGATAAAAGAACAAGCAGTAAAACTGAGATTTCAGAAATTCCTGAATTTGACCTAGCTCTAATTCCATCAAATCCTTTGCTGGTAGTCTCAAATAGAAGTAAACAAATAATAAGCACTTAGAGTAAAGCCTGGTGACTCCCATGGAGAAAAAATAGATCAGCAAGGATCAATCGTTCTCTGTCTTTTCTAATCGAAAATCTTTAAATATCAAATTAAGCTATTTTATTTCAGGTTACAAAAAAMCCTAAGATATTATTTCTTCATACAATTAATAGCTAAATTATATTTTTACTACAGGATGTTGAAGAAGCAAATCTTTGACTGGACAACATCACAGCAGAAAGTCTATCAGGACTATTACGCACAAAAACAACACCCTTCACTTCAAGCACTTACTCTCACCCCTGTTATAAATTGTGGAAGTCTGGGAGAATGTTTCAGTACAATATTATCATCTTATTGTCTGTATCTTTTATCACTCACTACAATTACCCACTATTCTTCCAGTATTTAGTATTTACCAGTACCGGAGACAGAAGCCTAAAAAAGRAATTTCAGCCTGATTTATGTAACTGTCATATGTTTTTAAAAATAAATAAATATGTGTACCTGAAGATGGTGCCTTTCTCAGATGACAAAATTTTTATCAAAGCTATCAGACATTCACCAAGGAATATATCTTCAATTTTTAAATTTTTTCGTGTGCTTGGGAAACAGAAAAAACTTAATGATTACAACCCAAATTACATTCAATCATATTCTTACAGACTGCAAACTGAGAGTCAAAGACAGTTTATGTTCCTGTAGTCAGAAATAAGAAGGAACTGCAATTTTACACRTCTATAATGCCACTAGCTGCTTGAAGAATTAGAAAGAAAGAAAAAGGAATACCTTATTCCATCAACTTCAAGATAACCTTTTCTGGAATGCAATACATTTCTCTGGCCTGGAGAACTAAATTTTCCCTTTGTTTTAAGGCTACATATCACTAGAAAAAAAATTTATGTTCCAGTCATGTAGCAATAGTGGAATTGAAATGGCTAATGCCTTTGTAACACACATCAAGTAATTAACTTGGTTTTACTTYATGATCCACAGTCTGATGTAAGGTGGCAAAAAGAATGGAAATATTGGAAGTGTTTGGACTTGCAACATGGAGAATACCTTAGCTGTACTCTTTTCAGGAGATGGAATTAAAAGCAGTCTGGTACAGGGTCAGATCAATTTTAGAAATGCATGCTTTGAGAAGCTATACTGTGCTGATGTAATGATAGATAAATTACTAATTTCAGATTTCAATGAAGTTCTACATAAAAAGTTGTAATTGGTCTAAATTTTCTGATTAATCAGWTGTTTTACTTTAAAATATTTCAGCAAGACAACATCATCTTGAAAACCTGAGAGAGTACAGGCAGAACATATCTAAGCTTTTCCTTGTTTCATGACAGCTCAAGTGCCACACCACCAAAGAACTAAACTTAGTCAATTCTGCTAAATAGAAGATGACCAATCCATGACCCGGAAATCAAGTGGCAAGAACTGATTCCCATCCATGCTTGTTAAAGTTGGTCTTATGTAAGGCAAATTGCCCATGTATGTCCTGAAAAGCACTCTGTCTTGAATCTCCCCTGGGTCCTTTGTGCTCTATTTGACAAAATTAGTATTTTTTTCTGGAAATGTGGGACGTGAGGTTTTATGGGTTACTTGAGTATACAATGCTGCTSAGAGAGAGCTGGAGGGCTGCCTAAGGGAGAAAAAGTCAAGACTGGTGGCATTTTCTCAGTACCCGTCTGGGTAACCCGGGATCAAACTGCTGAGATGGAGACCTTGACAAACCTGCTCTGACTTACCAACTTGATACACTTTAGCCTTGGACCTGTCATGTCACTACAGATTTGTTCAGCTGTGTGGGCTGATCCTGGATGGATGCCAGACACCCACCAAAGCTTCTCTATCTCTTCCATTCTCAGCTGGATAAGGGAGAGAAAATATAATGAGGAGTTCATGAGACAAGGGCAGGGGAAGATCACTCACCAAATACCATAATGGGCAAATCAGATTTAAATTAGAGATATTGAATTTACTATCAACAAAATCAGAGCTGGATAATGAKAAGTAAAATAAGGCCTTCAAAACACCCTACCCCCCACCCTTCCTCGTGTCTACCTCCTCTCCCCAGCAATGCAGAGATATAAGCTATGGAGAGTACAGTCAGTCCATCACAAGTTGTTTCTGCTGGTGCTCAGGGAGAGAAGTTCTTCCCCCTGCTCCAGTGTGGGGTCTCTCCCGTGGAGACAGTTGAATTTCTCCAGCGTGAGTCCATCTCATGGGCAACAGTCCTCCCCAAAATKCTGCAATGTGGGTCACTTTTCCATGAGGTGTAGTTCTTCAGACACAGCCTGCTCCAAAGTGGGTCCCCTATGGC
>CADDXX010000493.1:131035-163795 GCA_902810485.1 Alauda arvensis
ATCCTGGAGTTTGCAGGGACTGGCTCTGTCAGACACAGAGGAAGCTTCTGGCAGCTTCTCACAGAAGCTGTCCCTGTAACCCCCCTCACTACCAAAACCTGGTCASACAAACTGAATACACCAGCARTCTRGAGTGGCTGGCCATCATTAACAATGCCCTTATTTTCTTGCATGGTTACTGTGGGAGCAGACTCTGGTTGCCACTGTCCCATTTGTCTTGMTCTCACCCTTGGCTTCCCATTCCCGTTCCCTGCAGAGCAGCTGACTCTTGCTGCTGTTTGACAGTAGGTCCCCTGGAGCCCCTCCACTACTACCAGAACCTTGCTGTGCAAACCCAATACACGACTCTTAACACAAACTTAGGATGAAGCCTGTCCTGGCATTTCTGGCCTTTTCTGGCCTATATCAATTCCTGGATATACAGCAAGAAATGTAGAAACTGTTAGATCTGAATTAGGGATATACAAGTTCATAATTTTTATCACTAAGGTGATGTTCTAAGCTGATAATTTACCATGGTGAAAAAAAAGGTGATAAACAAGGAGGGTTCAAAAGGTTTGAGGTTTTTTTTTGAGTGATCTGAGGCCCCAAAAGTGTTCATCTGCCAGTTCTTTGCTTTGCTGGTGCTGACATTGAGATAGGAGTCTGTAAGGCCCTGAATGGATTGAAAACACAGTGAGATCTTCCCACTAAGTGATTCCCCATACAGCAGAATGCATGCAGTGAGCAAAATGCTGGATGAGTGCATAGGATCAGTCAATCCAGTCATTGTAGCTGATTACTAGATAGATGAAATTGTGTTTAATGACCTACAGCACTGTAGCTGGAATAAATACATCATACAACATGATAACTTTTTTCTCAAATAAAAMTTAATTATTTGATAAGTTATTTGGAAAACATTAGTACCAAATTTCTAACTAAAGTTATGGAGATTTTTCAACCCAATAATTCTTTCTCCTTGGCTAAAGGCATTCTTTAGTCAGAGAAGAATAATTTTCATTTACAATTTCATTATCTACTAATATGCAGTCATATGTAAATATAATATTCATTATATATATATATATATACTTAAAATATTAAATGGGATACAGAGAGTTTAACAGCTATTGCATCTCAAATCAAAATATAAATTAAAGCTGAAATCCAAAATCTGGGTTGTTTCATAAAAAAGCATGGTAGCAAGAAATTGGTGTTGGACTCAATGAGACTTGTGGGTCCCTTCCAACTCAAGRTATTCTATGATTCTATAGTTTCACACCACAACTTCTTTTATATTCTATAGTATTTAGTCTAAACATTGTGTAGAAATAACATTTTTATTGCTATTTTTAAATGTCATTGACTTTATAGTACAAAAAAATCACAAGTTCTCTTAACCATAACCTTTCTTAWTTAGTCTGTAAATAACACTTGAATAGCAGTAATCTAATTTAAAAATTTTAACAGTTAACAAAAGGCACACCATTATTCAAAGGAACAATATAAAAGCCACAGTTACCTAATTCCAGATAAAATGAAGAGAAAAACGTCTAAAGTCTAATAACATATGAAGTAAAAAGCCTCAGTGGTCACTACTGAAGAGTACTGAGGTACACTTTTACACTTCACTAAACTAAGGCTTCACTAATATTAACAGTCATAATATACTAAGGTTAGCCTATGAAATTAAAATGTTTAGTTCAGCAGCCAGAGCAAGACTTTGAAAAAAGCCATAATGTAATAGGGAAAATATACGAGTTTTGTGCAGACAGAGCTTTATCACATCTATATTTCATTGTAAAGTTTAGTCAGTTCAGGTGTTTAGTCACTAAGAATGCACAGAACTGTCACTGTTACCAGTGCACTGAATTCACATGACAGAATTTTACAAATGGCATGTGTCAGAAAAAAGAGATGGCTGACTTTTTTTCTGCTGTAATATTTTCCATCAGAAAATGCCATTTCAGCAAAACCGATTTATTCTACAATAATGTKTATTGACATATCTAAGAACTATATAAATAGTTCATTTCATAAGGTCATATAAATAGATAATTTTGACTTTTATATTAATGTATGCAATCATTTTGTCAATAAAATCAAAACAAAGTATTACAACCTTACCAAAGCAAACTTATTTTAAATACACCTAAGCAGAACCTTTTAATAAAACCAAATTAAATGTTTTCAATTTTCCAGATTGCTACTTTTGAATTCCACATTTTTAATTCCTTCTGGTTCAGCAAATGCAGCTGTAATRAAACATTACTCTGATAACCTACGTCTAGAGGAGAAAAAATTAACCCTGCAAGAGACCAGTAATAGGACCACAACTGTTTATAAGGGTTTATAATGACTTGTCCTTCTGACTGCTTGATTGGCTTTGGAAGTGAGTTTCTTAGAAAGTGATAGGCCATATTCACCAGAATTTCTCTTTAACACGTGACTTGTAAATTTCTTTGGGTCCTCCACAACTGAGAGGACCAAATAGTTAAGAGATATTTTACTTAGTTACCTTAGTTAAGAGATAAAGTTATAACAGTAAAGTTCGGTCTATTTGTTAGTTAAGAAGTGAAACCTTTTGCCTCTTAGACTATGAATAAGAAGCACATGAAAATGCAGTACAGAAAATTTCTGTATTGCTGTTCCTTCTGGTACTTAAAGAGGGTTTTAAGACCCATTAACTGTTTTTCAAGCCTGGTGAAAAAGGTGATTACTGGTTCCTTTTTCTTCCTCCCTCAGTGGATTTGGAGACAATTTCAAATGTTCTGTCCATAAATTACATCACATTTATAAATTTATTACTCTCAATCATCATTCACAGAACCCATTAAATTAGGGTATAAAACCCCTATACTTTAAGGCATTGAATACTGAGTCAATATTTACTGAAYGCAACAGTGATGAATTCCATAAACTTCTACAGATTTTGCTAGTTTTTTTCAGAATGGGAGCTTTCATGTAAAAATAAATTCTTGCATGCTTTGGCAGGGAAAACAGCCTTCATTCTCGAAATCAATAGATTTCTGTCTTGTTCAGTCTGCAGTCAAGACAGACTGCACAACGTAACACCTGCAAAAGTGTAGATGTCTTTCATCTGGATAGATTTTTACTTCAAGGTCAGTACTTGACTCTGTAAATGGTTAGGGCCCAATTTTCAATTGGTAACAAAGTGCAGAGGTTTTGTAACCAAAATCACAATTTAGTTTCCAGTTGTTCCTGCTTCAGCAGAGGTAAATCTGATATTACCTCCTTCCCAAAGCAACTGCAGGGAACAAGAGCCTCACCACCTGGAGCAGCCTCCCAGGGAGCAGCTTTTTGCACAGCTTATGGTGCTCCTGCATTAGGGCCAGTCTAGCAGGGAGAGACCAAGTTCCTTCAGCCTTTTTGCTGCACAGGTCTGACAAGGGAATTACAGCTGTGTCCCAAGCTTAACAAGACAATTTAACAAATTGATTCCAGATGGCCAAACCTGTATTTTTACACATAGCATCTGACACCTATAAGGGATGCTATAAAATTCCCCAGAAAATAAAATGTTCCTTTTTTTTGTTTTTTGTTTTTTTGTTTTACACAGGTAAGTGAAAATCAAATCAAACTGAACTGCATGTTATTTATTTTACCCTTCAGTCTATGAAGTTCTYAAGTCTCAGCTACAACCATCACTGGTTTTACAGTGTTAAAACCTCACTGACTTCTCATGGAAAATATTGACAGACTTCAATAGTGGCAAACAATACGTCCCCTCATGAATTATAATGACAAACCGCTTCCACTCTACACTGGTGGAAACACTGATTAATACAATTTTGCTTATGTTTCAYATTTGGGACAAAAATCTTTTGTATAGATTTTCTTGTAAAAGAAGAKAGGCTATATTGATGAAGGTGAATCTCTAATATTATTGGAAGACATCTCTGAAAGCACTTAAAGTAGAAAATATTTGAAAAAATAAATAAATGCACTAATAAAATTGTAGAGGAAGTTTCTGAGAACACTGTAAAATCAAATAATGTTGAGATTGTCTCTTGGATTCCAAATGGTGCAGGTAAGCATCTGAAATGTGGTTCAGCTTCTCCAAAATTAGTCTGTGCGTATGTTATATGAGTGCTTGGACCCCATTTATTCCCATTTTCTAGGACTGTTTACATCTTTTGGATCTTAATCTTTTTAGGCACCACAAATKAACCTAAATTTCTATGGACCAATAATGCAGGTAGACTTCAGCAAATGCTCCTGCCCTAAGATGAAAAGCATTTACCCCCATAATGCTGTGCACAGATAAGTCAGTTTTGCTGAAAACTGTGAGAGGTGCCAGAGGGATAACTGAGGTAGAAAAAGCACTTTTACACTTAAAAATTTAAGCAGGTTGAGATTTTAGATTTAAAAAAATTAATATAAAATAATGGGAATAATAATAATGGGAATAATAATAATGGGAATAATAGTAATAATAATAATCATACAGTAGAACTCCTTTTTGCATAAAGTTATGCTTTCAATTAAAAGAAGGGGTTTTTTTTTTCAAGAATTTCAAAACATAGTTTTGAAAAACTGTTCTGTTACTTTGTTGGGTTGACCTTGGTCAATGGTCACACACACCCASGCAGCCAGAATTTCACTCCTCTTCAATAAGACAGAAGGAGAAAAGAGGATGAAAAAGCTCATGGTTTTGAGGCAAAGACAGAGATATCCTGTAGCAATATAGGATATATATATATATATGTATATAAAATCACAGATATAACAGACTTGACTTGAGAAAATTAATTTAATTTCTTTAAAAGTAAAATAGATGGGGAGATACACAGAATAATTCCCTCCACCCTTTATTTTCAGGCTTTACTTCACTTCTTTATCCATAACTCTCTGACTTTGTCCCATCCTGAGCAGCACAAGGGGAATGRGGAATGGGAGTTATGGTCAGCTCATAGCAGTTTCTGTCTCAGTCCTTCCTCACACTCCCTGCTCCTGTGTGAGCTCCTGTCCATGGGCTGTAGCTCCCACCAGGAGCCTGCTCCAGTGAGCTCTCTGAGCTCTCTCCACTCAGCTGCAGCTTCCTTCAGGGAATATCCATCTGACACAGCATGGAGTCCTCCAGAGGGGGGATATCTGCCTCACCATCATCCTCCCTGGGCTGCAGGAGGACAGCCTGCTTCCCTTCACCCACTCCATGGGCTGCAGGAATATTTTGGCTCTGGCATCCTTCCCTCCTTCTTTACTGGCCTTTGTGTCTGTGGGATGATTTCTCATGCTCTTATGTTTTTCTCCCTCCGACCTCTCACAGACTCTGCCATGAAGCATTTGCCCTTTCCTCAATATGTTTCCTGAAAGCATCACCAGCACCATTGTTGGAGCTGCTGGGAGCGTGCAGCATGGGACAGCCCCTGGCAGTTCCTCACACYGACCAGCACTGCAGTTTCCCCCTCTACCACCAACTCCTGGACATCAATGTCCAATACAAAATCTGACACCTCCTTCCTGAACAATAGCTTTCAATTAGGGTTTGGTATTTTTTTCACTTTTTCAGTTAAAACTTCCCAGAAAGGAGCAAGCTTGCTTTTATATCATGCTATAACTTCCTTCCTTACATTTTAATGTTCAAAAGATTGCTTTTTTCCTTTTCCATTTGCCAAATGAAAAAGCAGATTTTTSCTCTCTGTGATTAAAAGAATCATAAAGTTATGGCTTAAACCCCCCTATGCATTCTATTCTGTATTCTGCAAATGTTTCTAATTAGCTCACTGGCTGRAGTGGCAAAATGCATTAAAAAACTGAGATTATTGGTGTTTTGTTTTCTTAATTGGAGGTCAAAAATCCTTGGAACTGTAACAGAAATAGATGTAGGACATACCTATAAGGAACAAGAAGTACACAGCTCATAGCCTTTGGAATATCTGGATGGAAAAAAAAAGTGTATTTTTAGAAGAAATAGCTATTAAAAGCTGTTACAAACAAGAATTTTACTCTGGCTTAATCATCAAATAACACAATTCTAAAAGCACATAAGTGATTTTTTGTAAGTACAAGAATAATTAATAGGCTAGGACTGAGCAGAAAATAAGGATTACCTGCTGTTCTGTTTATTTTTGTGGCACTAATAACTCTAAAAGTGCCCCATTTTGTAGGACTTAACTCACATACACACTGTTTTACCATTTATGCAATTAAGAAAACTAATTTCAGTAGAGAAYAACCCACAAAATAACTCTCTTCTCAGGAATAGAAAAGAGAAAATATCTATACATAAGGAACAGAAAGACAGAGACTAGTGGCGGAAGTTTAAAAATTATGAATGAAAAAGAATTCATCCTTCTGTGTCCTGTGCCTGATGGTGCATTTCAGACTGATTTTAGAGGTGAAGAGCTGCAGTAATTGACTATGRAAACCTAAAGAAAAGTCAAATCAGTTTTTCTTTTAACTGTCTGTCAAATAGAATCAGTTCTTAATTATAGACCAGGTAAAGAAGTTGCTGTTGCTATGCAGAACCATTAATTTGGGAAGAGATGGTAGCAGTTTTTCTGTGTGTCTGGAAGATTGCACGGAGGAACTTAGTCTATAACTACAGCCTCTGCATTAATAAGGTAGCTAATTAATAGCTATCCATTATGTCATTTATACTATATAAAACTTAACTTTTCTTTCAGGAGCCAGATGCACTGTTCAATAATCACTCAGAGCAAAAGGGTTTTACTCYTTTAAACCTTAGTGCCTTAGTTCTAGCTGATCAGCATTGTATGACTTCAACATCTGTGCATTCCAACTGGTTCCAGATGCCTATTTTAAAAAAAGTTGTGGTTTTTTAAACTGAATTTATTTAATTGGAGTTATAAAGACAATTTAGCAGCAGACTTACACTGTTATTTTTAGTCTCACTTTAGATTAAAGCTAACCTTCTTATTCATTCAAGCAAAYCTACACCACTGGATTGATTATAAATTGGATTAGTGACAGTAGCTACTGTTTCACTGGCAATGCTGAAGRACTAGAACGGTACAAAGGGCAAAATTTCCAAAGCAGACTAGGATGTGTATTTGTCTTGTTATGTGCCACTAGCAATTAAAAAATCCAACCTATTTACTCACTACAATCCCAAATTTCTCTTTTGGGAAATTGAACAGAATTTTTCTTAGTTTTCAACTAAGTTTTTTACTTACTTGGAAAACTATTTCACTTACCCACATGCTCTGGTTCACTAGGCATGCTCAGAGCTTTTGATTCTGCATAAATAATGTTAATAAACTACTTCTCAATAAATAATTAGGGTTTGTATAAGAAATATGGAAGATCAGATGAAATTCCTTTCTTTGATCTGGAGTATGAATTTGTACTTTAGTTTCTCATATTCTCCTTCCTTTTAGGCAGCACAGGCAGCAACTTATTTATTCTTTCTCTGGTCTGCTTTATGCATGCTAAAACATTGGGTTTGCCAGAAAATAACAATGACTCTGCGGACAGATGATTAGCACAATCACCAGGGCTCCAGATCCTCATTAACATCCTTCTTACTGCAGAGAAGTTTAACAAGAGAGATTTTGCCACACCATAATACACCTCAAAGAGACATACAGAGTCAACTCATGCATAAAACCATGTTTCATACTGCTGAACTAAAGATTAAAATTAATAGAATATAGAAAAACAAAATTTTAATTAGGAGAAATGTCTGTCAAGACTATCCAGTGTCCGAAGTGGGAATACTGCTGTGCAGCCAGAAAGACATCTCTCTGAAACTTAGATGTTAATTTGTTGGATTAATCAGTTCAGTTGTGGTTGAAGTGGTCCATGATATTTCCTAGTAGCTGGCCTCAGACAAATGACTGTCCAGTGAGCCTATGGATCTACTTGAACCTTACATCTAGGTGTCTGCCTCCTTCTGTGTTTGTAAGGCATGTACCCCCATATATTTATGGACCTTGTACACATCCATACAGATACATCACCAGGTCCCTGAGGGCATTACCAGGCCTTATTTTCATTGTCCAGCTTCATCTTCTTCCCACCCCATCCATGGGCCCAGGAGCTCCCTTTCAGCCCACATGAGGGCCATCAGTCCCTGCCTCAGCTTGGGTGCTATTCTCCAGTCCTCTCTTTGGCCCTGCCACTCAGAAGAACCTTGAGTTTTCTCTGCACATAATTCATCTCATGGGTGGACCCTCAGGAGCCCACCTCCTTTTGCCTCTTTCTGGTGCCCCTGGCTGGCCTCTTGCCCTGGCTCTTCATTTGCTGTGCCTGAGGTTGTCAATGACCCTGTTGCTRGKACYTGGTGTTGCTCAYCCTATGGGCCTGYCCCCATAGGCACAGCCTGTGATATKGTCACCCTTTSTCCCTGTCCCTCAGGGWCCAGCTGTTCCTTGCTGCACACTTACATAAGTGGCCCAYGAGCTAAATTAAGAGTTGTGTAATTTACTAGGTCCATTAGCATTATATTGTGATACTTAGTAGTCTTGGACTGAATTCCTGTAATAATTACAGATCCAGCTGTTTGCTGAACAATCATTCYATCAAAGTTCCTCAGGGAGAGCAAAAGAAACCAAACTGAACTTGGGTCTGGTCAAAGGCAATAGCTGGAAGCAGACTGGAATGAGATTCTTCATTAGGGAAACAATTCACCTGTATGTCAGCAAATCCTTGTTTGGAGAAAAAAACCAAAACAGAAAACTCCTTACTCTTGAACTGACAGCATCCAGGCTTAGTATTCTGGGAAAAATTTTTGCATATTTGTGATGTATTTCTAAAAGGCAGATTTTTTTAATTTCTAAAAGGTTGTAGGCTCCTTTCCAGGCTATATAACAGTGTCTGTTACATTCCCTCTACTTTTTAGTTATGTACRTGTGAAACCATGTGTTTCAAAGGTAAACTGATGACCCACACCTTTTTATTTTCCCCATGTCTGAAAAGAGCACTTAGACTCAAAACCTCTGTAAATATTTATCTTGAGTAGCATGTGGGATGTGTGACCAGCTAACCATGCCCTGGGCTTCAGGACTTATGAACATTGTGCTAATGTCAAGAACAACAACAAAGTTCCTTGTCTTTGGATAGCTGACCCTGAAACTTTGCAGTCACCTGAAAACATTTTGTTTTTCTCTCAGGTGTTGGTAGTCGATAATAGTTACTTCACACAACATTTAACTTCCTCTCCTCTCCCTCTCATCTCATCTGTTTTAAGTCTGTTATTCCACTTATTAAAGTGAAGGTAGGTCCACAGATCTTCTGGTTTTCCTCTACTCAAATATAAAATGTGTACATTCTGATGCTAAAGATATACTGCAGGGTGTTGTGGCACTCCAGTCTGGYGAACAGAACACAGTGGGCCATATGTCACTTACTGGTGTTTGTTAGAAAYTCTCCTGGCAGTTTACAGGCAATAAAGAAAGTAATGAAACTTATTTTTTGACAGATCTGCCATTTYAGGGGATTTGTTGTTTAAAAGACGTGTGTCCTTTGTAAAAGTAATTGTAACCATGCCTCTTTTCTACTGTACTTTGACTATTAGTTTCAACATAGACAATGAAGAGTACAGATATGGCAGCAACTTGCAAGTTACTAAAATTTTTCTTTTAATTTAAACCTTACATTTTTTATATAGCACTTCTAAATGAAACTCATGAACTGCTGGTCAATTAATAGATGTATTATATCAAGAACAAAACATTTTAAGGAATCCTGTACACTAATAAAGTCATGGRTTGTGTAAGTTCCCAGAAAAGGTTTGAATCAGAAGAAAATGCTATTCTGCAACCAAGTCTTAAAATAGTCCTAACTTACCAGATGTCTTCCATGAATCGAGGATATTTAAAACTCTTTTAGAAATCTAGGGTTTTTTTTTTTCATCTAGGAACTGGTTAAATTACAGASTAGAATACTCTCAATTTACTAAATATCTGATAATTGTATCTCATCTAATTAAGCACCATTGTTTCATGGGTTTGTGTCCCATTTTCAATGTATAATGTATATCTTTTTAAATTATTTGATACTGAGAAAAAAAATGAAAATACATTTCTTTAAAACTGGATGATAATACATACGTTTAAGAGACAGAGTATCAGAAGAGAGGGTGGAGGAATGGCAAAGTTGACCAGGCACAGTTTGGTTATTGTTATTAATGCTGTGTTTATTAGCACTCTAAGCTATTAAATCTGACAGCAAAAGATTCTGCCTGCATGTCAGTCATGATTTTTAACATGGACAAATACAAACAGGACGAAGTGTCAGTTCAAAAGTAGGTCAGTGCTATTTACCTGTGGGTGGCAGAAAATTGTGTYATAAATCTTAGACTTTAGTTGACTTAGCATGATGACTTTCTTTGTGTTGGAATGTAATGAGTTTTGTGAGCTACTTGGATTTTAAAGTATTTGTACATTAGCTTTRTTTCCCTGTTTTTGTTTTGTCCTCAGAAAAAGTTTTATTGTGTGTGTGAGTGTCTCCATATGAATAAAGTCAGGCAGAAAGTACAAACCAGTGACTTTGAAACAGCAGCAGTCTCTCCTGAAAACAACAGGACCTGTGGACGTCYAAGTCTCTGTAGACCCAGAATCACCTTCAAGCACAGCACAGAATTCTTTAATGCTTGTTCACTGCAGTTATACACTTCATATGATGACTCAAAAGAATGATTTGGTGAATGGAGATGTAGACTCACTAAATAGACTGGTAATGTCAGAAAATTTAAGTTCTTATAGACTGGTAAGGTCAGAAAATTGTAAGTTCTTAGACAGAATGTATAAAATTGACTTGACAGTTATTTAGCATGCTTCCTAGTACCATGCACTTCTGTAGGATATTAAAGAAATCAAAACTAAGTAATTAATAAAATTGATTACAAATTTAAAAAAATAAACCTGCAGAATAGTCATTTTTCTGCATACTATGAAATCAATGTTAACTATTCCAACACGAACCTTTTAAACTGTGTTTTGTGGGTGTTCCCAGAGCATCCACTGAGACTTTACCTYCTCAATGAATTAAAGCATTTTTAAAGCTGCACTAATTATCTGTGTGCTTTCCATTGCATATCAAGAGATTATACTCTTTAACRCAAAATAGCAAAAAGGACACTTTGCTGTGTCAGGATAATAAAGTCTTCATTACATTCTAGCCCAATTTTTCTTTTTTTTTTCTTTTTTTTTTTTAATGGGAAGATATAGCAATTTTTGCTAATGTTAATAGGCAGTGTTTTTTTTTTTTTTTTTCTCTTTTTTTTTTTTTAATGGGAAGATATAGCAATTTTTGCTAATGTTAATAGGCAGTGGAGAGTCTTAAAATAAGCACTTACCCTAAGGACATGGATTAAAGAACAAGCTCATGCATTTTTTACCCTGGAGGATGYGTTCAGTTTGTGGGTCACTGATTCAGCAAGACTGAGATAGAAAGAGGAGATCTGAACACCACATCTTTCCATAGGTAGAGAGAGAGGCTAAAGGTGATCTGTAGGCTTTACAACTCTAGCTCCTATACACAAATTGCATTAACAAAATTTCTTCCTGAAGCTGATGGCATTCAGTGTCATTGCTGTATCAGTACATTCTCCTTCCAAATTGCTGGAATTTTGGTCTCTAGTAATGTTTTTTTGGTTGGTTTTTTTTTTTTTTTTTCTGCATGGTTTAAAAGGCTAACAAGARGGAACAAAATGCCACATTGCTGCCAAGAATATTCATTCATTATGGCTGAAGTGAGCACTGGGGCCTTCATGTCCTGGGCATGCTTCCCACAGCTCCCTTCYAGGTGCAAGAGTAGGGTTTTACTTTAAGATATTCACAAATATCTCAAAGACTTCTACAGATTTGAGTGAAGATAAAGTTTAAGACTTTTCTTTTTTGTCACATTTTAGTTAAGCTTTTTTTCCAACTTGGGAAATTGGCATGTCTTGCCTTGTCCATTAACTTCKTCAGGTTTCTGAAAACCTTGCTGGTGAAAATATGATCACAAGCCCTCCTCTTGTTCCCTTATGGACTCATGTGGTATAAGAGAAAGTCTGTGAATGGTCTTGTGAGATATTCCTTCCTTAATAATTCTGCTTTGGGAGCAGACAGGCAATAACTAAAMTTGAAATTAACCAATGGATATTTAAGATTTCTGGAGCTTCTAAATCAAGACACATAACTTTCTTTTTAAGAAAAAAAATTTATTCACTATGATCTTCATTTTTTTCATAGGAGAAAAATGGCTGGAAAACCAGGGAAACCAAATCACAGAATCACAGAACCAGAGGATATTCTGAGATGGAAGGGACCCACAAGGATCACCAAAATCCAAATCCTGGCCCTGTACAGGACCATGCCCAAGAATCACACCATGTGTCCCAAGAGTATTGTCCAAATGTGTCCTTTATTGTCCAAAACTTTGTCAGGCTTGGTGCTGTGACTACTTCCTCGGGGACCCAGTTCCACTGCCCAGCCAACTTCTGTGACAAAACATCATGCCATTCCCTGATCACCAGAGAGCAGGGATCAGTGCCTGCCCCTCCTTTTCCCCTCACTGTAGGAAGCTGTAACTGCAATGAGGTCTCCCTTCAGTCTCCTCCARGCTGAACAGACCAAGTGCCCTCAGCCACTCCTCATACGGCTTCACTTCCAGACCCTTCACCATCTTTGTTGCCCTCTTTTGGACACTCTCTAATAGTTTTATGTCTCCATTTTATTATGGCACCCAAAACTGCCCCCAGCACTGGAGSTGAGGCCACCCCAGTGCAGAGCAGAGCAGGACAATGCCCTCCCTTGCCTGGCTGGCCATGCTGGGCCTGATGCCCCTTGGGACATAGTTGSCTCCCCTGGCTGCCAGGGSAYCCCTAATTCATATTTTTCTGTTGACCAGGAYCCCAGGTCYCTTTCTGCAGCACTGCTCTCCAGCCTCTCATTCCCCTGTCTGTCCCTGCAGGGTTGCCCCATTCCAGGTACAGAATTCAGCACCTGTCTTTGTTAAACTTCGTACAGATGGTGATGGCCCATCTCTCTCATTTGYTGAGGTCTCTCTGCAGGGCCTCAATGCCTTCAGGGCAGTCAAAAGCTCCTCCCAGTTTACTATCACCAGCAAACTTAGCATCCCATCAAGTCCCGAACCCATGTAATTTATGAATCTTGCTGTCTTTTCCTGATCTTGACATCATAATACTAGGGGTGCCAASTGACCTCTTCCACAGTAGAAAACAGTGGTTCATGTAGCATTTTGGAAGTCATCCCATCAGCAATACTGGAGATCTCTCTCCAGAACCACTCCAATTGAAGCTCTGAAGCCCCTTGAGTACAGTCATCAGTAAGTTAGTGGTTGACAGAGCTTATACTGGAACACTGGTTAGAAAGACCCAAACCAAAGCACAACACCCTGGTGGTYATGAGGAATTCAAGCAATAGTTTTTGGGCACTAACAGATAAAAGAATAAAAAATGAAATATTGAAGTAGTTAATTATTGTAGCTGCAGAACATTTTTTTAAATTCATGTAGAATTGGAATTACTTTGATGAACAGAAATATCCCTAGAAAACAATAAGATTGAGCAATAGATTCTCATCTTCTCCACTTATTTAATTCAAAAGAGGTCCTTTGACCGATTTTTTTCTCACTGTCTCAATAATTTCTTTTAATATTAGTCTGTAAATAATTTTATATGAAGTAAATCAGTTTCAGAGTARGCCATACAAACAACCTGGTTTCTCTCACAGCCCAGTTGGTAACTGCTGTAAGGAAGAAATTGGTAGCTGCTGTAAGGAAGGAAAAGGCTTCAGAAACGAGACAGAGTTAATCTTTGTAATGAGTCTCCAGCATCTCATTCTAGTAGGATAACAACTAAGTTGGAAGTGGAAGGGGAGATGAGCTCCCTATTTCTGGTATGGCATGGAATCTATAGCATTAAAACTTAATCATGTAGACCTAAACTTTTGGTTTTGCTAGATATGCCCAGAGGGGRAAAAAATGTCATAGACCACTAGATTTTAAATTATTTAATGATCAAGAAACAATGTTTGGAGTGAACTGGAACTTCTTAGTTTCATTCATTCTTTTTAGGTCTTCCTGAATATTTTTTTCACAAACCTAACTTACAGTTATGCCAGTAGTCATCATTCTCATCTTTCAGAGGGGAAAAAAATTCATTATTTTCTTATATTAAATTAACATTAAAAAAATCTGGTCTTTTCAGGTCAATTTTACTTAAATATTTATATAATTTCAACTTTTTTTTCAAGAAATCTCAAAATACTCTGCTTCACATTTGGATTAGAAAGTGATGACTATTATGGTATTTTTCTGTGTTTGCAATTAATAAATTCCATTATTTTGTTTTAATCTCCAAAAATGTGATGACTTACCTGCTTTCTCATGAAGTTAGGTAGTTAAATTCTGAAGGTCAGAGTAACCATGACCCTGCTCAGTCAACAACTGGAAAACACTTGATGAAACATTAAATGTGACTCAGTGTTCTTCCCRTAAGGAGCTGTTGCCAAGAGCACAGCCGTGGGTGTAGGTATTTATTGTGTTCAGGYTTCAGTAAGCTTTATCATGATAATTAATTCATGATAAGGAATGTATACATGATTAAGGTCATTTCATCACCAAACAAAAAGTGAGAACTTGTCTCTTAGCCCTGGTGTTTGTGCTATTTATAAGTCCAAGTTCAGAGGGGAGACTAGAAACCAAAGGCTGCTTTGATGATTTGTGCAACATGGCTTCAAATGAAGAAGCAAATATGATGGAAAGCTCCCTAGGGGGTTTCTTCTGCCTGCAGGCATAACCTCTTTTTTCCTTGGGTTTAGTTTCAATTAACTCCTCATCAGCTATGTGCTGAGCTCAGCAAGGCACCATAGCAGACAACAGTCTTCATAAATTGTGACAAAAAATATATTTGAATATAATCTGCATTATTTTTTTTGAGTCCATAATATCCTAGCCTTTCTTTCATGTTGTTTTGTTAACCATGGGTATGATGATTCAGTATGACTTTGCATTTTTGTATGGTTATTTATGGTCCCACACAGTGTTTACAAAAGATACTTTCATGTGATCATATTTTGCATTCCTTTTTTCAGTCACAGTGAATGGATCTCTAGATATTTAGTTTATATGTTTTTATGGTCTAAATTGTTTTACTTTCTACCTTTCTTTAGATTTTCTAAATAACTTCTAAATCCATGTATCCCCAAGACAAGATGTAAATCACTTATTACAGGTAGAGTCAGGAACTATATTTGTTATTATAAAAGGGTTTGACCCAAATGACTAATTTAAATGCAGCCATAAAAAAATGTTCATTCAGAACAAGGTACATTTTAGAATGCATTTGAAAACTSTCTAGAACYGACTGACAAAAGGGACATCTTTAAATGCTACTTCTAGCCATGATTTGACATTAAAACATKTTTTATGTACTATACCTAAAAAGCCAGCCTCTGTTCTGCTTTCATAGTTTTTTCACTCTGTCAGAAAGTGTGATAAATGACACTGCCTAGGCTGAAGAATTCCACAAAAAAAACCCCAAAAACAACAATTCAGCATTTCATCCAAGAACATGATGATGAGACAAACTTCATAAATAAGCCCAAAACTAATCAGAAGGGTATACCTGGCATACCTGGTTATCTGACCTTATTATAGCTGCTTAGTGGAGTGAGCATTTAAATAAGTACTCGTAGTATAGTATAGAAAGATAGTTACCTGAAAAATTACTACAGAAACCCTTTTATGGACCTGTCATGTTCCTGCAGACAATGTCCACACATAAATTTTGCATGAATCTTCCAGAAGTCTGGTAGAAATCACTATGGAATTCCTCAGTATGTGTAGGTTTGGTTTTCTTTCACTGGTTAACACCTAGGAAGGTCCTAAGGAACCTAAGTGATATTCAGCTTCTGCTTACAAACAAGCAGGATACAGGGAAGTTATTGAGCTAGTTGTACAGGTGTATTATAATGATAGCCCTACTCAGAAAGATCAGAATGGAATGACATGTCTCCATTCAACAACACTTCAGTTTGTAAGCAGTCTAAAATACCACTTCCCTCTAAATAATCTMTTCATTATACTCACTGTACAAGTTACTAAAAATCTAATACAATAATTATAATAATAATTTCCAAGCATGTTTGTTACTACCTGTGCTTGTTACTGCTCAAGAGGTTGAAGGGTTTCCTCTGTTTTAAGTATTACAGAAGAATGCAAACAAATACAGACTGAATTTTTTACTGTGGTGGTGGTGTTGTGGTTTAAGCCCAGCTGGAAGTTAGGCACCATGCAGCTGCTCATTCAACCCTCCTCTATTCCTCCCACCCCAGTGGAAGAGGGAGAAAAATCAAAAGTAAAACTTATGGGTTCAGATAAGAACAGCTTAATAATTAAAAACAAAGTAGAACATAGTAATGATGGTAAATAATAGTAATAATAATAACAAATAATAATGGACACAGACAAAAAAGTGATGTGCCATACAATCACTCACCACCCACTGACCAATGCCATATCCCTGTTAATGTAAGGCTAAGTTTWAAACTAGTAGTAGTTGTGCTAAGGCTTGGGAAGGGACAACAGGCCTAGGGGCCTAGGTAACCTAACCTATTCTGGGCCTCTCCCCTCTCTCTCTCTCTCTCTCCCCCTTGGTAACAGAAAAAACAATTATCAAAAGAAATAACTGAAGCATGTAGTGAACTGAAGGAGTCTTGAATAAGGGATAGAGTTTAAACAGGTGGTGGGAACTGTAGAGTTAGTGAAACTGATTGTATTAGCTTAGGGGAGTATGGAAGATTAATGGGGACATAGAAATGCTATGGGTAACTCCTTGTTCTGAGATCTGTAACTCTGTACTTCCTTCTTATGATGTAATCTATTTGAGAAAACCTATAAGAATCTCTGATGTAGTGAAGACCCCYGGGATTCAGGCTTTGGGACGCGAGTCCCCCAGATCCCCGGGCCCTGAATAAAGCACCGCATAAACTGACACTTTGTTGGTTTGTGTCCTCACTTTGATCTTCGGGCAGCATCCCTGTTCCCAAACTTAGATCAGTCCCCCCTTCTGGGTAACTCCCCCCATTTATCTAATGGGTATGACATTCTGTGATGTGGAGTATCCCTTTGGCCAGCTCTGATTACCTGTTCCAGCTGTGCTTCCTCTCAGTTTCATTTGTGTATCTTCTCACTGGAACATCATGAGACATACATAAAAATGTCCTTGACTTAGGATAAACACAAATTAGCAMAACTCAAAAGATCAGTGTGTTATCAACATTATTCTCATTCTGAATCCAGAACACAGCAATGTATCAGCTACTGGGAAGAAATTAACTATCTCAGCCAAGATCAGGACAACCGGCTTTCGTTTAACAGGAGGATGTTGTGTGATGAAATGTGGCCTAAAAAACCTTAAAGCAAGCACTGAATATTACAGCTTGTCTTTGAGAATTTCTGCAGACCTGGTAACACCTCAGATGCCTGCAGAAGGTGCCTTGAGGACAATGTCCATTGATTTCCTATTAAAGGGTTATTTTCCAAGAGATGTGTAGCAACTCACTGCTATGATAAGGGGAAGGAAAGAAGCAGTAAAGCTTCAAGGTACATTTACTACTAGTAGTAGCAGCACCACATGGGGGAAAATAGATTAAATTTGCCAAGACCAAGTGCAACATCTACTAAAGGTGATAAATATTGGTAGCCAAATGGCAAAACAGGATCTGGCTATTGCAGGACTATGGAAATACTTTTTTTTTGTAGGTCTGGTAGTGTTCAGTATTTTCATTAAAATCCCTGAATAATGGACAAAATTATGAGAAAATGCTAAAATCACATTGGTCAGAAAGGGAACTCAGGCTCTTTGGAAGACAGCCTCAGAGTTCAGAATGGTCCTTGGCAACTCACCATGATCATCTTGGTTTTGTCTTGATACTATTTGCTAGGTAGGCAAGCAAAGGAGAGCAGGATTGCACTAAGAAGTGAATAAGCACTCGTAGCAAGAGAAAAGCCTTTGATCTGTACAATACATTAATTTCACAAGGCATTTAGGAAAAGTTTAGAATGAAAATTACATCATCAAAATGACACCAAAAACACTTTGAATATTTAAATGTCAAGATGGGTTAAAGGAATTGGCCTCTAACTAAAAAAGATTGTGACTGAATTTTTCAATATAAGAAGTTGCTATTAATGTCATGTTTGTCATGTCCCATGAGTGCAGTACATTAAGTATTCAAATAAATTTACAGCAAAAAAATTTTGGATAGATCAGGAAAACATGCTTCTTAATATAAGAATAGTCAGAACAAATTGTTTAATAGCCTATAGAAACAGTATAATTTCAAAATTCACACAAGTTTCTGACATGGACAGGCTGGCTATATTTGAATTGCCTCAAAACAAGAAGGTAAATCATCTTTTAAGGTGAGGTTGTTTGCTTTTGTTTTGGCTGCCCCCCCCCTCCATTTCTGATTTTTCTGTTAATAAAACTTAATATTTAAAAGATAAAGTTTACTTTTCTGCATAACATTGTGTATTCCACAAGYCCATGATAATTTTTCATGTTGAAAATATCATATTCAGTTTATCAAACAATCTGGGAAGGAACTATTAGGCTTATAGAAAATTCCCACTATGTTGCTTAGCTGCTCTTGACACAGCAGTAATAATGAAGCCAATATGCTAAACCAGGTTTCTGCTAGATCAGCTACATGCAATCACTAATGCATAGAATTCTAAACAAAATTATGAAAATAAACCATATAGATGGTAAATTGTAGAAATGGGACAAAAAATACCTTACTAGTATATTAAACTCATTAATGAGGAACTTAGAGAAAAAGTGATGTAGAACTATGCAAAAAATCTTTAGAAAAATATTTTGAAAACCCATAAAAACTACAGCACAAATGATGTCAGCCTTTGAAACAATACCTGGGGAGGAATTATATACCAGAACATCATATTGCCAGCTGGTTATTGACAAAATCTGAAGGACATTTTCAAGAGGAAATAAGCAAGCTTTAGAACTACATGCAACTCTTACTTAAACCACAGGTCATGGTAAAGCTCTTGGAGAAAAGAAAATGCAGACAAAGAAACTATTGAGTCTTCTTTCCATAATGAAAGGAACAAAATGATCCACCTTCTGAAAAAAAAACCCCACAGTGAGGGGGTTGGGCCAGAGACAATGACTTAGAAAGACACCCACAGATAAAGCATTAGAGAGGATCATTGTGATTATGGGAAAAGAGCATGTCATATCCACCTGTAAATCTTTACTTGAATAGGACTTAACCAATAAAGCCGGATATATCAGCTTAGTCATATAATATCTCAGCTGATCTTACTAGCTAAGAAGGGCTATTACCATGTTGTCCAAGAAAATACTGGTGCTGCCTCCTTTTTAAWTTTCTATGAATCAAAGGAGAAAAAAAAAGATCAGATACCTTATAAGACTTATATTTCCTACTGAGAGCAAAATGTTGTTTTAGCCAGATTCCAATATATTTGTAATAAGAGGGTAATAAAAAGTTTGCAGTCTACTCTTCTGATGTATATAAGGCTAACTTATTCCCGAGGACCCATCTACCACTTTGTTGGTAATATTAATTGCATAAAAATAGGCTAATGAATGACAAGATAGTTGGAATGACTGTGAGAAGGCAAAAGCTGAAAGAAATAATAATAAATTCAGGGAAAACAATTTAAAAATTGCAAAATCTAAGTAGAATATAGGTCTCAGGARAATGCCATACTGACTGTGTTAGACTCATATTTCTAGGTAAGTTCCTTCAGGAATGAGTATTCAGAAATCTACTCAAAGCAATGAAAGAAAGAAATAATACTCGGGTAATATTGCTAAATATGAAGCTTATGGAAGTTAGCATTCTAATAATTACATAAAAATTGGTYCCATTGTTTTTTCATTCAAGTTTTTCCTATTAATACAAACTGCAATCCTCTTGTATTCTCAATCTTTTAWGTTTATCATTTAACATCATTTAACATCACTGAAATTCAATATGTAGATAAAAAGTTTTAGCCACAGGAGAAAAGATGAAGCCAAGCAAACATGGACTTAGACCTTGAGGGAAAGAACTGGAAATTTTAAATTTCATCCTTCTATAGGGCCTTACATGTTCAAACTGCTGTATGGCATTTGTTAGTGAAAAATGTCTCCTTTCATCATCTCATGCCAATTACTGAGAGAAGAAGCAAAATGTTAGTAGCACTAATATACACTGTGCAAGACAGTACCCTGCCAYGCATAAATTAGCATGAGAGTAGGAAAGAAAACTGTCTTTAGGAAATATCCCAGGAAGGATAAGGAAGGGACAATCTTATTTCAAAGTACTTGAAGGTAAAAAGAAAAATGCCAAACAAAATAGGAAAATGTCAAGGAAAGAGCTGATGGCAATGTTTTTATTTTTTTCTTTTTCAAATTGTCATAGTGAAAGGGAAAGTATCTTTTTAATGATGAATCTTCATTCATTCTCATTTATCTTCTTGCCTATATTCAGATAAAGTATTAACTGTCTGCACCTCAATTAGGTGTTATAACTAAGTCATCTTTGATTATAACCCTGTTTGTTTTCCATAGTGAGCTAGCAAATAACTCAAGATACGCACTGTGCATTCCTCAGATGGCCTGCAGGGTGAAGACTGATTTCTCAAACATTTTTTGGAATTGATCTCTTCCCCTAGGCATTCTCTTACTGGAATTTTAATGTGATTTTCCACTGGTTTGTTCTGTTTTAGAAGTCTGTGGTGACATTTCCGTTTTGTTTTAATCAATTTCCCCAAAGATTTTATTTTTAAATGAGAAATGCAAAACTTTGCAATACATTGAAGAACAACATCTGTTCATTTGAATGGAGAAAATTTTATTTTGTCTGTTATTTTTCATTCCACTAGTAATTGACAAAGCGAGGAAAATTGAAGTATCTTCTGGCAGAAGGAAGGGAAATACAAATTATTTTTTTCACATGCATATAAAGTGAAAGATGTATTTAAAAACTTTGAAACAAATAACATAAGTCAAGATATTACAGAATCAAAGAATCACACAATCACAGAATCACTAGGCTGGAAGAAACCTTCAAGATCATCGAGTCCAACCCATGCCCGAATACCTCAACTAAACCATGGCATCGAGTGCCACATCCAATCATTTTTTAGACACATCCAGGGGTAGTGACTGCACCACCTCCCCAGGCAGACCACCCCAGTACACAATCACTCTTTCCATAACAAGCCTTTTCCCAATATCCAATCTCTATTTCCCTTGGTGCTGATTCAGACTGTGTCTTCTCCTTCTATCAGTTGCTGCATGGAGAAGGAGACCAACCCTCACCTGACTGCAACCACCCTTCAGAACATTGTAGGGAGTGATGAGGTCACCTCTGAGTCTCCTTTTCTCCAGGCTAAACAACSCCAGCTCCCTCAGTCATTCCTCACAGGATTTGTGTTCCAAGCCCCTCACCAGCCTTGTTGCCTCCTCTGGATGTGCTCCAGTGTCTTCACGTCCTTCCTAAACTGAGGGGCCAGAACTGGACACAGCACTTGAGGTGTGGCCTCACCAGTGCCCAGTACAGGGGAAGAATGACCTCCCTGCTCCTGCTGGCCACACTATTCCTGATCCAGGCCAGGATGCCCTTGGCCTTCTGCCCAGGGCACACTGCTGGCTCATGTTCAGCTGCTGTCACCAGCACCCCCAGGTCCCTTTCTGCCTGGGCATTGTCCAACCACACCATCCTTAGCCTATAACATTGCAGGGGTTATTGTGGCCAAAATGCAGGACTCAGTACTTGCACTTATTAAAGTTCATCTTATTGGACTCTGCTCATCCATCCAACTGTTCCAGGTCTCTCTGCAGAGCCCTCCTACCGTCCAACAGATCRACTCATGCTCCCATCTTAGTGTCATCTGCAAATTTAGCAATGAAAGACTCAATACCCTCATCCATGTTGTCAATAAAGGAATTGAACAGAACTGGCCCCAGCACAGWKCCCTGAGGGACACCACTGGTGACTGGCYGYCAGCTGGATGCAGCACCATTCACCACCACTCTCTGGGCCTGGCCATGCAGCCAGTTCCTAACCCAGCAMAGAGTGTTCCTGTCCAAGCCATGGGCTGCCAGCTTTTCCAGGAGAGTGCTGTAGGAGACAGGGTCAAAGGCCTTGCTGAAGTCCAAATAAACAACATCCACAGCCTTTCCCACATCAACCAGGTCACTTGGTCATAAAAGSAGATCAGGTTGGTCAAGCACAACCTACCCCTCCTAAACCCATGCTGGCTGTGTCTGATACCCTGGCCATCCAGGAAGTGTCGCAGGATGACACTCAATAAACTGCTCCATTACCTTACTGAGGTCAGGCTCACTGGCCTATAATTAGCCAGATCGTCCTTCCCACTCTTTTTATGAATGGGTATCACATTGGCCAGCTTCCAGTCATCTGGAACCTCACCACTGAGCCAGGATGGTTGGTAAATAATGGACAGTGGCTTCCCAAGCTCATCTGCCAGCCCCCTCTTCACTCTGGGATGGATCCCATCTGGTCTGTGATGGTTCAAAATTAATTTGCTTCAGAAAAGGCATTTTCATTAAATAAAAATAAGCATTTCTGTATGTCAGGCTTACATCCCTCAAAGCCACATGTGTATAGTGCTGTTAAATTTTTCAATAACATGAAAGCTTAGTCCAGGAGGAAGTGACTTTTCTCTCATCACCTCTTTGAGGTTTGAAATCTTTATGGTATGGGATACTGCTTAAAAATGTAATTCACATCTGGCTTCTGAAGTTTTTAGGCACATAAGRAAAGACAGAATATGCTAGCAAAATTCAGAGTTGATTAAGAGAAGACTGCAGCCATGTGGAAAATCATATTACCACATGTGATTTAAAAACATAGATGAAGACTTAAACAAATAGAATAATAATTTGATGTTGATTTACCCACAGATTCAAGGATGTGCTTGAACACTACAAACTAATGCAAGGGACTAATACTGTATGCTTGAGTTATGCACATTCCTTCTTAACTGATTTTTCAGAAAGCTTCTTCCCTAGGAAAGAAACTTTTTTTTGTGTGTGTCCATTACAGCCTCCTTCATATCTTTGTTATCAAAAGGGTAAATTTGATGCCAATTGCTCTGATACATTTTTTTTTCCATAAATATTTCATAATCTGTCATTTAAGGGCTTTCTAACACAAATATTTTGAAAACCAAAGCAAAATTAAGCACAGAGACTTCTCGGTAAAGCCACAATATACATCTGATATTACACAAACAAAGGATGAAAAGCAGATATCATTAATAAATGGTGTTGATCAATATYTCTATGCATTTCAAATAACTGAATTTTGGATTAGGGTCTCTGTGTTTTACAGTTAGTCTACCGGGTATGGAAATAGCAGTGATAACTTTTTTTTCCACTATTAATTATCTGTTTTTCCCACGACAATAAAAAAATCATCTCCACTTTAAAAAAAATATGAGATTCTGTGGAAGAAAATTGATTTAGAATTAAATATTCAGCTTTTAGGTTTACTTTGTTGCACAAACCTTAGACATTTTGACTTGACTAATTAAAGAAAGAAAAAAGAAATTCCAGTAGGGATACTTATTTCAGGTAGCAAATATTAAATCATATTTGAACGCAGAAGTAAAATCTCAATAAAAGCAACAACAAAAAAGTCAATTTGCAAGCAATGTTTTTTGTAGTAGTGCAGCTTTAAACCAAACAGGTATTTTCCACATAAGGAAAAAGGATTTCAGTTTTACCATAAGACTTAAAAGGAAAAGGCCCAGAAGCTTCTTTGCTCTGCTCACGGCCATTGGCTCAATGCCAAGACAGAAACACAGATAGGTCTCTTTACCTGTCTTTCAGAATGTAGCCATTCTCTATTGGGGAGTTTGCCAAAAATCCCTCCTAAGCAGAGGACAAAGCATCTCGGGGCTCCTTGGGTATGTTTTGTAAAGCAAAAGGTTTAATAAACTTATAAAATAATAAACAATAAATGAACAAAATAGAACCCCAGCACAGGTACTTATTTTATCCTGCTATGACATCCCAAGAAGCCCGGAGAAGCTTTGTTCTCTGCCTTAAAGACAGGCTGACTTAGGTCGGATTTTTGGCAAACTCCCCAATAGAGAATGGCTACATTCTGAATGACAGGTAAAGAGACCTATCTGTGTTTCTGGCTTGGTATTAAGCCAATGGCTGGAAGCAGAGCAAAGAAGCTTCTAGAGCTTTTACTTTTAAGTCTTATGGTAAAACTGAAATCCTTTTTCCTTATGWGGAAAATACCTGTTTGGTTTAAAGTTGCACTACTACAGTTTTTCTATATAAGTATTAGAAATTGTGAATAATTTGCGAATATATTTTGTTCTGGCATATTCAAAACTAATTATAAACTTCTAAAATCTTAGGTTTGTGAGTTTCAGTTTTCTGCCCATAAAATATACTGGTATACTGCTCTACAGTAATAGRGTCTCCTACTACTGTAGCTAAGTCATATTTTGCATGCACAGGAAAATACTTATTTTCAATATTTCAGTCACTTTGTCAACAGTGAAATTCAGAGCTTGGAAGGTGGCAAAAGAAACAAGCAAATACATATATTTAGAGAACATAATCTTCATTGTTTACATCATATATAGATGTCTCAGTTGTATCTTATAAATGCTACTGGTATGGCAAAGCTCCAAATAATTTCCTTACCTGAAAGTGGACATTAAAATGCGTCAGTTGTAAGTTAGGTGGAACACTGAAGACTTTTTCATTGCTCATATATTCAAGGAGCTGTACAGTTTAACTCCCTTGTGGASGTGTTGGTTTGTTGCTTGTTGGTTTGGGTTTTTTTGTTGGTTTTTTTTTTCTCTTTTGGTACTTAAAGGAAAATACTTCAAAGGAATGAAATACTAAAATATATTTTTTCCTCTGGAATTTTCAGATTTGTTTATTTAAAAGTACATATATATATATATAAATGCTATAAGGATAAGGACACTATTTTAAGAAGACTCAAGATACATATTTAGGACTTCATGTGACCATCAGCCTTACTTTCTGGAGTAGTAAAAATTGATCCTTTTGTATTTTGAACTTGATTTTACTTTCATTGCTTCCACATTGACTTTCTTGTACTACAGCACTTATACGGATAATTTAAAAAAATATCAGCTTAAAATAAATGGAAGGCATTGATAAACAGATAAAACAGGCACCATCTKAAACAAGAATCACCCATAAGAAGTTTTCAGACAGAGTCCATCCATTGGAAAGTAATATCATAAAAATCCACAACATTTTTATCACAAAGCCATTGAGATTTTGCATGCATCATCCTTGGTATTCCATCATCTGGAATAAAGCCAGTGGAAAAATCCACAGACCTGGRTATTCTTCAGTGAATTCTCTCTCACTGGAGACAGTAGCTAGCAGTGACTTTGCTCCAGGTCTGTGCTGTGCATTGTGCCAGGGTTTCTTTGCTCTGTTTATTAAGCTGGCCACAGAAGCAATGCTAACTCTGGCATTGCAATTCTGTTTGTAATCAAAATTGGTTGTTTCAGTCAGAAAAGCCGAGCTGAGAAAGTGGCAGCACACTGATAATTTCTCAATAACTTTTCATCCAAACTTCCTCAGGGAATGTGAGGGAAGAAAGGGATTTTGATCAGAAARACAGTTCCTGAACAGTTGAACCTGAAAAGCAAGTTTCCACTCAGCTCAGCCATGTCATCTCCTTTTAATCTGGGCATGTGGTGGATTCTCTCCGCTGGACTAAAAAGCAGTGGCAATGGAAAACTGAATGTGAGGRTGCTCAAAAGAACAAGATCCTCATTAAAATTGGGTTCCTATGCCCTGTTACACCATATTCGATTATACAGCAGAACTAAGACATCCCTCAAGATCCATTTAAGCTGTTCTAGGCAAAAGCAGTAGTTTGTTTAGATTTATAGAAAACATGTTAATAAAGATATCTGGATGTCRACTAATCCATTCCCTGGCCCAAAGGCAGGGTCCATTGAGAGGATGCAACAGGTGGAGCTGGTGTCTGCCCAGCATGTCAACATCTGCTCTGATGTGAAGAACTGAGACATAAAGATCTAAAAAAAAAAAAAAATCCTTCCTGCTGTTCCTACATTTTGTTCTTTCTCGAGAAGCACAGTCCCTCATCTTACTGGTAAACCTTTCTGTCACTGCAGTTCATTGTTAGTTACATCTATCCTAGGAAATTAAATCTGGCAGAAGCACAGTCTGAAGTACAGGCATGAGAGCATCTCACGTAGAGGTCAGCTTGCTTTCAAGCATGGCTGCAACTTGTGCCAAATAACCTCTGCCTGGCTGCTGTTCAAAAGATAGCACAAGCCAGAAATGCTTCCCAGTATGCAAACACTAAAACCCAAGCAAACATGAGGATTTAGTCACACAGACAAACTCTGCTGTGCCAGGGCCACAGAACAGGATCTGGCCAGGTTTTCTTACATGAGTACAATTATAATCACTAAGGAAATGAGCCAAAAATCTAATTTTCCTTCAACTTTTCCAATCTTTCATGATCTGGGATTGATCACTTCTTACTTTTGGATCAGATTTCTGTATTTACTGTTGAAGAAACAGGGATACTTCCTTGTCCCTCTATCAACACGTATTTCTGGCATCACAGAATTCAGAGGTCACAATTTTTCAGTACTTAGATCAGAAGAAAAGGAGGTTCACAGCAGAATTTGAAGCTGGGTCCCTTTTTTTTGGAATTCTATACCAATAACTGAATCTCAGAACTGTCCTTTATGTTACCTAACAAGTGTTTACTTGATTCTGTCTTCGTGGCATTTTGTTACAAAGGTGATGTTCCATTTCTATCCCAAATCCATTAGTGCATTCTGAAATCTGTCAAATCARTCATGTTTCCATATTCATAGCATATTACAAACAACCCAGGCCAGCTCAATACATGAATTACATGCCAAAAAGACACAGTATAGTCACCATAACATTAACGTAATATTGCTCCCAAAACTAACCGTAAACTGGATGCAACCATAGAGGATGTTTATTTGTTTTTCAGGAGAAAAGAAAATTATGCATTGGGATAAGGAGATTGTGCATTACATATATTATGTGCAATAATTATGTCAACATTTGAATCTGCTCCAAGGAGTTCCATTTTACACTTGAAGAAGTCCTTTAAGTCTGCCAGAGCCTCTCTGAATTCTTCATAATGTTGACATAAGACACACCACCATCAAAATGCAATTATATAACACTCCTATGGCAAATGAAACAACTACTAACATAGAAAATTAATATTAGAAGAGTAACATTTTTTTRCCATCTTCTAATTCAATTTTGCTGCTGGAAATCCCTAAGGAAAGGTACCATTGTGAGCTGGTGCAGCTCCTTGTGGCACAGGAAGAACTGCTCTTTGAAACAGAAGACTGCTACATTAAGTGACCACTAGGAGCCTAATTTGCATTTTCAGTCAGTTCTGCTTTCTTAATCTGAGAGCCAAACCAGATTTCTATTTCAAGGCATTGCATCTAARGCAATAAATCAAACTGAAATATTGCTTGGCCATCTTCCAATGGGCTGCTAAATGCTAGTTCCTTCAAAAAATAGATCTCAGAGTCACTCCCAATGCGGGAAAAAAATTTATAAGTTTTTATCTGTGAGTACACTGTCTCTACCTATCTGCATTTTATTGTCTCTACCTATCTGCATTCTCCTTTCTTTCTTACTGTCATAGCTATTTTCAAATGTCTTGAAGCACTGCTGAAGAACAAGCAACAGATAAAGATGCTGAGTAATCTTAATCTAAAAAAAAAAAATCATTATTTTGCAGTGAATTTAAGACATTAGTCCTTGCAAAAAACCCTTTAACAGGAACCAACCAGACTTTGTATGTGCTGATTTGGCAGCATTGTGCCAATTTGCACTGATCACTGCATCACACTCGGCAAAATTTGGGGTGCATGCTGGCCCTGATGTTGAGTATGCAAGTATACGTCCCATGTAAAAAGCTGTTGTCTGACTGTATTTTTGTAGGCTTTGTGTTGTTTTTTATTACCTAGTAGATAGGCAGCTTAGAAACTCAACCACTTACTTTATTGTTTAGAAACAGCTTTTAGATTTGCTAGTCCCTAGATGATGTGGGGTCTTCTAAATTAATTATGTATGATAAATTATTTGTTTATTATGTCTGTGATAGATGATTTTTCTCCCCACTAATGGTCTTCTGGCCAGTCTAGAAACTGAGGACTTCTGTTGGATGAAAAACAGATATTGCAATATGTTGCCTGAAGGGGGTTATACCAAGAATGAAATGAGRGAGGACCTTTTCCATGGGTGGTCATAGATCCATAATTTTTTTTGAAGATTCTAATTGTGGGAGCTAATTTGGTTTTGAATGCTACTAGGATTTAAATACTAAGAACATTTTTTCTTCCATTACTTTCTTACTTGCAGAAAATTCTACACTCCATGGAATATCTACGGAAAATACTACAATCTTTAATTAATATACTATAGCTCCACTGCCATGGATGAAGTCACAGTGGTTGACATTAGCTGAGAATCTGTCACATAAATGAGATGTGGCTAATGGTTGTGAAATGCATGTCTTTTTGCAAATTGTGGAAGACAAAAATGTCATATTTTTAGAAGCAATATTGTAAGAGACAACTTATGCATGCATGATATTAATGGCATAAGACATTAAGCTCTGAATGATTGCTTTTCCTTGCTTGCATACCAATGCATTATTTTATACTTAACTGTTATCTTAGATGGCTATCTCTTCTTCCACTCCTTTATTTATGTAAGATGTTTTCTTCTTTTTCTCTTTTGCACATTTTGTTTGTCTTGTTATTTTTAGGATCTGAACATTTATCCTGAGAATAGGTTTTGTCTGTAGAATGAGTCATTCCCTACCTCCTCCTCATCCCTACAAGCACACATGCAGAACTGAATTGTCCCTCACGTCCTCAGAACAGGAAGAGGGTCTCTTGGTAACATGTAACTTATTTCATATAATAGAGATCTTATCACAGGTGTGTAGTGAACAACAGCTACTTTTGACTTGTTTACAGATGAGTTTGGTTTTGCTTTGTTTTCTTTTAAATCCCAATTGAGATAATCTCTACTAGATTCACACTTATGACCTGCAAACTAATGCAAAACTGTTGGTTTCCTTATTGTTTAGTAAAACACATTTATTCTTGTATAGTTTTCCCCTGTTTCCCGCATTATGATGTCAAGATTCAGTGCATGGCCATACATTATTTTATAGACAGCGTGTTTTATGTCTCCATTGAGAACTTATCTTTCATGATTTTTGCAATAACAGTGAAGTTTYTGATACCACTGTGCATTTCCCTTGTAGGCAAGTAACATTTCAYTCAGTTACATCTCTGTATTTCCTTTATGCTGAGATGTGTTCATGGTGGCCATCAGTTATGGTAATTACATTACCTCTTACAATTAGGATGGTSATCCTTTTGCTACCTTGACATATGCCCATACGTGCATCATACATACAGGGACGTGGCAMTTCCAAAAGAAAATTTATTTGAATATATTGGGTATATTTTATAAGTAAGTGCAGCTATTTTAATCAGCAATTTTGCCCTTTTTTAGATATATATTTATGGATAAAACCYCACATTAATACTGGAACTACTGAGAAGAATTAGAAAGTAGGTTTCTTCACACAATTACACMAGCATAACCACTGTAAGCATAACTTACTCTTTTTTTTTTAAAATTTCAGTCATGGCCACAATATGTAAGAGAACCTTTTCTGTTCCACTTTCAACTCCCACACTTCACTCAATTTTTCTTCTTAAATTGGATTAGAATCTCTTGAGCAGAAGCAATTACCTTGATTCCYTAAATTCTCTGTCAAAGAAAGAAGGTCTCTGAACAATCTTCAGGATTGTTTTTCCTTTGTTGYAAAATCTGCCAATCACTTTCCAGGGAGGAACTGAAAAGAAGAGGAAGAGCTGAGGAGAGAAATGAAAAATCATGTCAGAAACAGTACATGCACTTCTGTTTGTACTTTACATTTTTAACTTTATGGTCAAAAGTCCAAAACTATAATTATTTTAAATCTGAATAATTTGTCATCTTTTAACCCTTTTACTTTGTCTGCACAGATCTTTGTGAAGTAGGCTTTTGAGAACATTATGCTCAGCCTGTGCAAATGACAACAGTTCCATAAYGGATGTATGAAGTTTGCAAACAATTGTACTTTTGGACCTTAGAGTCACAGACATACACTGAAATAACAGACATGTAGGGAAATATAGCCTGTAGACTTCGTATAATATACAGATTTGTCCAGTGATTCTAACTGAACTCGAGACTAAGTTTGCATCAATTGCACACAGAAGGATCAAGAGAGAGATGTAGAAGGCAAAGCAAATGTATAATGCATATGCAGCAGTTCAATGCATAAAAGGATTCTGATTAATACTTTATAAGCCTAATTTATAAGTGACTCCCTCTGTGTGCACTGTTTAAATTAAAGATTTGTACATCCTGTACRGCATTCTCAGATTGTATCAACACCTCAGAGTGCTTTGTTTCATTCCTAGCAATGGACCATGGGGTTTGTGCACGTTTTGCAGAGTAAAATGAGCGCTGATACAAAGATACACAAGGAGAACGTGGCTGTGAACTTCGAAAGGGTGTTGGCTCATTTCCTTCAATTCTCCTGATTGCTCAAAAATATGRTACATATGGGAATTTTTGTCAGCTTAGTTACAATGCTACTGCTAAACACTTGATGAATAGGTTGCAGATGTCACACACAGCCAATGTAGGCCAAGACAGAGCAGTTGAGTTAAAAGGACTACATCAGTATGATAATTTAGACCTACACTGTCTTCTCAAATAATTGTTCCTGCAACGTAAGAAGGATAGAGATGATTTGAATTCTCTAAGAAGTGGCAGGATAAACATCTGTCTTTATGGAAGAGTGATACTTCCAAAAGCTTAGCCTTAGAACACCTCCATAAAGAATGGGATGTTCTAAATTCAGAGTAAGTGAATTTTAAACTTCTCATCCAACAAAAAAAGCTTAAGTACCCCAAACTTAGAGGTACAAAGCCTTTAGCTGAYATGATACTAAATTAATCAGTTACATTAATTTTCAGGGTAAAAAGAATTAACTATATACTGAGAAAGATTCTTGTCTTCTCAAGTCAAATCATTAACTACTGTCTTCACAAATGCCTCAGCTTAGGGAGCTGCCAGCAACTGGTTTAGACCCATGAATATTCAAGCTGCTTATTCAAACACCTGAAAAACTGCAGATCTTAGAAGATCCACTACAGAAAGTTATATTTTATRTTTCTACTGGTGAGAGTAAAACCAATACTTTCTATTTTATCAAAATATAGAGAAAGATCCCTTAGCTGAATGTTTTTGAGTCCATAACCCTTTGGAGGAAGATGACATTTTCTATGGAAATCTGTGCTACACTATTAGATTAAAATACACGAGGCAGGTAGGTACTGAAGGACATAATATATGCATAATGGAATAAAAGAGAAATGTCACTGCAGCACAAAGAGGTTACTAGAGGTTATTCTCTTAAAATCCTTCATTCTGGGGGAGGTGGAGAGGGAGGCAACTTTTATATTAAAAGGTCATTTTGGTCTAGGAGTCTAGAGCTATTCAGCTAGACAATCTGTTTTTCTCTCTAGGAAAGTCTATGTCTTTAGCACTCAAAACCATCTGGAATGAAATGTTTACTTTTGAATGTCAAGTAATTACTTTTTCACTTTGGAATAAATATGGATATATATACACACAAAAATAGGTATATTATTATAGCATGTATATAATGCATGCATATGCATTATCAGAATCACTGAGATTGGAAAAGACCCTTTAGATCACTGAGTAAACCCAGAAATGCCAAATCCACCACTAAGTCATGTCCCTAAGTCTCACATGTCTTTGAAATACCTCCAGAGGCGGTGGTTCCAACACTGCCCTTGGCAGCCTGTTCCAGGGCTTGACAACCCTTTCAGTGAATAAATCTTTCCCAATATACAATCTTGAGCTCCTCCGGYTCTAATTGAGGTTGTTTCTCTCATGTTATCACTTATTACCTGGCAAAAGAGATTGACCCCCTCTTTCATATATCCTCCTTTTACATGGTTGCAGGGAACAATAAGGTCTCCCCCAAGCCTTCTTTTCTCCAAGCTAAAAAAATCCCCCAGTTTCCTCAGCTCCTCCTTGTAAGATTTGTACTCCAGGCTGCCTTCCCCACCTCCACTGCACTTTCCTGCACATGGTCCAGAGCCTCAATGTCTTTCTTGTAGTGAGGGGCTCAAAGCTGAACACAATACTCAAGATGTGGCCTCAGCAGTACTGAGTACAAGGGGAAGATCACTGCTCTGGTCCTGCCAACCACACTATTTCTGACACAGGCCAGGCTGCCTTTGGCTTGCTCRTCCACCTGGGCACACACTGGGTCATGTTCAGCCACTGTCAAACAGCACCCAGGTCCTTTTCCACTGAGCATCTTTCCAGCCACTCTTTCCCAGCCTGTAGAGTTACATGGGGTTGTTGTTACTCAGTGGAAGGACCTGGCTCTTGGCCTTGTTGAACCTTATGCAATTGGCCACAGCCCATTGACTCATCCATTCCAGATCCCTCCATAGAGACTTCCTTCCCTACAACAGATCTACAAACATCCTGCCCAACTGGGTGTCATCCTCAAACTGTCTGAGGGTTTACTTGACCCCCTCATCCAGATCACCTATGAAGGTGTTAGGACTGGTCCCAACACTGAGTCCTGGGGAACATTCACCACCASTYKC
>CADDXX010000493.1:173645-199676 GCA_902810485.1 Alauda arvensis
TGAACTTCACTAAGGCTACAGCACTCTCTGCTGAAGGTATAAGAGGTATTAGTTTCCTATCAGATACAGAATTGGCTTTAAAAAGAGTACAGATGACAGCTACACGCCAGCTCCTTTCATGTAGATGTCAAAAAGTCCTTCGTACCACAAGAGGTTTGCAACCTGTTCAACTCAACCTATGGTTGAGTCTCCACTGGAAAGTCAGGACTGAAAGGACCTGTGCCCTTTAGACAATTTCAGAAACCAAGTTACTTCAGCCAACAAAAACAACAATGATTTGATGAATAGAATGTGTTTAGGAAACATAGAATGTGTTTAGGACACATGGAAAGTGTTAGAACACTCCAGACAAAAAAAAAAAAAAATTATTTCAAACATGGATTTCAGTCACATATGTGCTCCATAACATTGATAAAATCATTAACAAGACTTACATTATCAGCGATTGAGAGTCAGGGACATTCCCAGTTCTGATCAGAAGCCAAATTTATTGAGCATACAAGGCATTTATACAGGGTTTTTCTTGTATGGCACTTTTATAGGGTTCTATTTTTGGTAACAATTTTTTACTGGTTATACATTCTATATGACATCAGTTACTTGGTAATCATTACAAAGTTTCACAACATGTTTCTTGGACAGTTCTACCCCAGGGAGCCTTTATCTGTGTCTGTGTCTCCCAGGGTTTCTGCTTGATCAGGCCTAAGATACCAGGCTCCTTTATCAGTTCCATTACACTCACTATTTCAATCCCCAAATTACATAACATAGGTTAAGGAAATAAGACAGGATGAAATTACATGATTAATAAATCTCCTTACAGTAAGCGAGGCATTAAAGAGGGGAAAAATCCACCATGTTTTTCTGTCTCATATTGCACTGAAAACCATAAAATCAGTTATCTGATTTTTGGTCTGAAAAACCAAATGCCGTGGGTCTTGCAATGTTTCAGATGCAGCCAYCTGAAATAAGAACAATGTTGAGGGCTATAATGGATCAGTTTACAAGGCTGCAGTMATAGGCCTCTAGGAAATCCATTTTGACTCAATCAGCTTTCCAATTTTTCAGGTAAAATGTAGCAGTTCTGGATCATACCCAAGAATGAGGACACAGTAACAAATTATTCAATGCATTTTGCATAGTCTTCACAATTTTAAATCAAGATACTATTTTAGCAAGGATTAACACTTTTTTTCCCTCATGTTCCCTGTTTCTCCCCATTTTTTGGTACTATAAATGAAAACTCTACCTACTTAAAAGCAGCTTATGATATCCATGTTTGCAGATATTCTGCAGCAAGCTAAATGGATGAAATATTTCTATGTGACAAAGCYACTGTTTGCTGAAATTACATTSTGCTACAGCAAAAWGACACTTCTCAAGGTGCAGCACTATTTAACGTCTTAGCATTTTCTGAAAAGGAGAAACATTCCTGAATGTAGCACTTACCTTCTCTTTCTTCAGCACAACTGCCATGGTCCAGAGCTTGACCATGTCTCAGCTGATTAACTCAGGAGCATGAGAAGCAGTGGCTGAGATGACCACTGAGAACAGCGGCTGGTCTGGTGTGTCACAAAGTCACCTCTCTGCATTCCTGGCAAAGGGTACAGAGATTTTTCTGCAAGTTAAGCCTAACTGYATGTCATATATTTTTGTTTACCTCTAAAGTTCATGTGGAATAGAAAAAACTGAGACTAGAGATAAAAGTTATGCATTTCTGAATTTGTTTGGYTAACAGCTGGAACGACTCCTCTCATTTTCATGGTCTCAGGCAGAGAATCAGAGGAGGCTCAGAATGATTGATTTGTGTGTGCCTTCCTCTTTCTCCTACATGTTTCTACCTACACTGCCTTTGGAAAAAGTATTTGGAATAAAACTATTTTCTAGAAATACCATATTTACATTCTTCCACAAACAAGCTGCATAATTTTGTGTGGAGCTGGTGGCAAGTGTATTTTTTTATCAACTGTAGATCAGTATGATCTACTAAACACTTCCCTTTCACAAAAACTAAGAGCGTTATCTGGACAAAGAACTTCTAGTYTGAAATTCCTAATGTTTTTCATTTTATCACACTGGAATATAAGATAGCAGTGTTACCTGCAGCCATAGAGTTATTTGGATTGGATAGTGTTACTATTAGACACATYGCCCACATTCTAGGCATGTAGGTAAAAGGAATCAATTAAATTACTAGCAAGACATYGAGATGATCCAGAGGAAACTACTTCATCAAATTTAAAGGAAAATTAATTAATCTCGGTTATCCAACTTCTGAAGTTYTTCAAATGAGGAAAAGTTGCTGTCTGCCAAAGGGTAGTCAGTAACACCACCCTAGTACATATTACTCAGGTAACAATGATAGCATGGATGAAATGCAGTCAAAATCAATATTCCCTTCTATGGGCATAGGGGCTGACTCTTACCTGTTGAAACCTGTTTCATAACAGAGTGCCTTTGAATATGTTTTTGAGTTGAGTTTTGTTTCTGTTAATGCAAAAATTTTTCCCATCATAATTACTGCTTTTATACTTTTGCTAAGGACAAGTGGAAAACTTTACAGTTTCTCTTCTTCCATTTCATTGGAGTGCTAGGTCCTAGATGGCTTATACCATGGGTCAAGTCCTGGTCTCCAGCTCCCTTCTTCTACCCTTCTGTTCTTCTGCACTAAATAATGCCCTCACTGCTACTTTTTAAATCACAGAAACTTTGGATATTAACAATGATCCTGTTAATGTTTTATTCCATGTTACAGTTTCATATTGAAGATATTCTGGGTAAAGAGCCACACAGAGAGAAGCAAGAGCTGGAATGTTCTCTCTCTGCTGAAGCTTGTTTTAATCACCAGTGTGAGCCAGCACCTAACATTTTGAATATGATGGCTTAGAGCCCATAAATCAAAGGGCTGAAGAGCAGAAGAGACCAACAGACTCTCTTCTGCTGCCTCCTTCCCTCTAGTATATACTTTTTTTTTTTTTTCACTGATCTATCTGGTGTCAACACAGCCACTGGCATATGCAGTGAGCTCTCCTGCAGGAGTTGGCTTCCTTGGAAGGGGCTTTAGTTTGAGCCCTTGCCTTTCCTCTGTGYTTCATCATAATAAGGTAATTAGACCCACAACTTGCACTTGTTGGCCAAAGGGAAGGTTAACATAAAGTGTTGATGAGAGTCATGTTTCCCTTGGGACAAAGAAGTGTTCTAAGAAAACTCCTTTTCCTCCATTCCACTATTTCCATTTATTTCCATTAATTTGACAAAAAAACCCCAAACAAACAGTCCTACCATCTCAGTGTCAAAACACAGTAAATTCAGCTAAGATACAAACTGACTAAATTAGGAACAAATGCATGGAAACAAACAAATTGGGGAAAAAATGGTTGTCATATTTTTATTGTTCAACATTATTCTAATATTAAAAAATTAGTGACAACTTTTTGATRTGGCCCATGGAATTGTGAATTTACTGCCTAGCTAGTGTTTTTGGTGTCTAAATTTATCTAGATTTGAAAAAAAAAAACCCCAAATTTCTGGATGGATAACCAGTATCTAGAGCTAGCAAAAAAGCAGCATATTTCAATCTTCATTCTCTATTTGTTAAAGAAACATGTGAATTTTTAAAGTAGTAGAAAATAATCACTTTTTTTTCTTACTCTGAATTTTCTTGCATTTTTTTTCTAATTTGGATTCTACTGAAGACATTTTTGGAATATATGCAACATGAGTGATTCTGGGCAGAGGTTTCTTTGGTTTAAGTATAGCATTCTTTAGAAAGACCTCTAATCCAAATGAGGAATGAATATCTGAGYTTTTTCTGATCTTTATTTGTAGAAGGCAAATGCCAAGCTTCTCAGAAGTCAGACTGCATTTTAGAATTAATCCTGTTCCAAGGCAATGAATTTTTATTTGAATATATTTAATGAAACCCTGTTTATRTAGATCTTTGCAACCTGAAAATTCTACCAAAATTAACCCCATTGAAGTTCCAGTAAAATGTAAATCCTAACTCACTTGTGAKGTAAAAAGGAGTTTAAGTTCCAGGACAGTAGTTTGTACATCACAATCTTGTCTCATATTTTTGCCYTTTTTTTTTCTTTTAATTTATTTTCATGACTGAATTTAGCTCCCATCTTGTTGCACTGATCCTGTTTTCCAATGGTAAAAACTTACTTGGTCATGAATTTTTKCCTTCATTTTCAGGAGGCTGGAATCCTTCTCAGGATATGCCTGAAGCACATGTTCTATATTAAACCAAATAAAAGTAAATGTATCCTTAAAATTAAGCTGGTGTTTATTCTTTGCTCAATGAAAATGAATTAGTGTGTGTTAACTATTTACTGGGATTGAAGTCTGCCTGCTGAGTTAGAGGATAGACTCTTTGGATTAGTATTTAACAGTCCTCTTCATAAAAACACAGATGGAGCATTCAAATGTCCTGATTGCTCACATGTTCTCATGATCTGTAGCCAGGATCTGATATAGATTTTTTTTTCAGTTCARTCAGAACAGGACTTCATCTGGAAAGCAGCAGATGGAAGGAAGGGAGGGGATCCAAGTTTTTAATCCTTTTTTTCTTTTTTTCTTTTCTGAACAGATGTTGTTGAGATGATCAAGCTACAGAGCCACAAATCCAACCAAAAACTGGGTAAAGAAATATATACAAACATATGTTGATACTTGGTACATGGTCAATCAGGCAGGCTACAGTCATCTACTGGTGACATWAATATCTCCCTCACATATAATGGAGATGACACGATTTTTTGGGCTATTGTAGAAGGATTTAATTTTGTGTGCTGTTTTGATTTCTCATTCAGTCGAGRAAAGCTAACAACAGTCAAAATTACTTTAGTAACAGTTAAATGGYTTAAGCACAGGACCAGGAAGGTGGTGARCAACAAGCYGAAAAGTACATGGAAGAAATTTTAGCAGAATGAYGGGAAGGTTATGGCATATGGCTCAGGTTCACAGACTTCAGTCTGGGGCCATAATTTCACTGACAACTGTCATGTGGRATACTAAATAAATGGAAAAATAGTTGTATGTCATAGGATTTGCTGATGAGTTAGGAGCAGTATTTTTCTGATTAATAATTTTCATAAAGAGAAGTCTATTAAATTAGAACTATGCTGATCTTGCCATGGTGGTCATGAGGAAGTAATCCTGATTTTGTCAGTGATACATTTATATAAAGATCTACATCTTAAAAGAAAAAAATCATTGCTTAGAAGACAATTCCTTCAAAGTATAAATGAGACATCTCACTTCTATTTTTTTGCAAAACTCACAAGTTTAATTAAGTATATGCAAAATTTTGAAAAAGTTACTAATTACAGCTTATTAAAGCTTCTTCTGCATAGTAACTTCTTTGTTGAAATTCAATAATTATGAACAAAGGGGATCCCAACAGGCACCTGTTTTACACTTGAAAGGTCAGAATTATTGCTCTACAGTAGACCTTTGTGCCATGTAACGTAAGTCAAAGGAGGAATTATCAACAATATTTCTGTTATCTTGTCTGGSAAGACCAGAAATGAAGTTCAGGTTGGATGGACAGGTTGTTGTCACTATACAAACAATTATGACAGCAATATCCACCGCCAGAAGAAACAACATAATATGGAGAATACTTACACTGAATCAATACTCTTTCTTGCCTCCAGATCCTTAGAATGGAAAGCATTTAACTGCAAAGCATTATACCAGTATATATAYTATACTAGCATTATACTACTATACTAACACCAGGAATGCCTAGAAAATATTTTTGTGAGAAAGATCACATCTAAACATRTAATATTAAAAAGTCCAAGGTCAGAGCAGCCTTCTCATAATACATGGAATTTATCTGACTTAAAATATTTCAGGCCTCTTGTCTCTATGGAGTTTGATATTTTACCAAGACTATGAAATACCTCATGGATACTCATTAGAAATGAAGGGATTTAAGTACTGAATAAAATAATTAATTTTATAAAATTTTCATAAAGCTACATAAATAGTGTAGCTTTCTTTAGAAAGATARAAGACATTGCTTCCATCATGTCATATATGTAATTGTGGACTCCACCAAAACCTGTAYATGTATCTGGCATTTTATGAAGAGGCCCTTACCCTTGTACTGACAAGATATCAGAAAGAGACAGAAGTAAGAAGGACAGCTGACAACATAAACATTTAATGGAAATCATGGTAGCCAGAAAAAGAAATTTTAAGTATTTATCTAAACCAAATCAGCAATTTCTGCACTTTAAAAATACATAGCAAAACTCTCGGTAGGAAAATTGGTGAAAAACAAGGGCTCAAGGACAAGGTAAAAATGGAAATTAAGGACAGCCTACAGAAAGCTATTTGGATAAAGGAGTTAGGGCCATACTTAATCAGAATTGAAGCACAGAGACAGGCCACACTTATTTAACAAGAATGAAGGAGAAGGCTACATGACACATGGACTATAAGAAGGATAAGAGGAAATGAAAGAAAAAAGATGCAAAGCATTTGGACTAAATTCTAAGATCATATAACCTTGTACAGCTCCTAGCACTTGATCAAAATATCAGAAAAGATAATGACAGAATTACAGAATAATAGAGATTTTAACGGATGTCTGGAAGTCATCTCATTCAATCTCTAAGAAGAAAACAAAAAAACACAGAAAGTACAAGAGAATCCCTGTTGCATAGAAAAAAAGAAGACAACACAATTAAAGTGGAATAGATGGGCAAGTATGATGATGCCTTAAGATTTGAGCCTTTATATTTTTCAAATCCTGGCCTGCATTAGTGCATAACTCCAAACTTCATATGAAGTGTTAACAGTGGAGTCTTCACAGTGTGGTCAGACAAAACAWTTCCTCTGGGCCTGGRAACCCAGGACACCCTACAGTCACAGCTCACGAAAAGTAGAAACAGAAGTGAATTTTGGGGGGGAGAGTGAGCTGGGGGAAGATGACTTTATTACCTGAAGCTGTAATTGGACAGTTAATCCCTGATATGCAAATAGACCAAACTTACTGAGTTTGAAAGTCTGAAAAACTTGTGACTGTTGTTGATCTTGKGTGTAGCCTCTGGGAGGCTTCTGACTGCCCAAGGTTTGAAGGTYTTTAATAAACACCTACTTTATTCTCTTAATTTGTCTAGCCCCTATTCTAGGTAGCCACTCCAARGCACCAATGGCAATAGGAAAAGAATAAACATAGTGATAGCAATAATGGTCTCAAAAACATTTTAATGGGATAAAAGGCAATCCAGAACAAGTTTCTGATTTAGATGTAAACARTAAGAAATTCAAGTAGAAACAGAACACAAAGCTTCCAATGCAGTTACAACAAATCGTCTAAATAGTTCCATAATATTCCCAGAAAACATTATGATGTGAACAGAACAAGGYTGAATTAACTTAACTGAAAGGTGCTGCTTTAACTTAGCATTTATCAAAAGGAYAAATCATAAATATTCCAGACAATTTATCAAAGATACTGTGTAAAAAGACTGAGTGTTAACAGGATTTTTGTGCTCAAGTTTTGAGGAAGAGAGTAAAAGATGAAAAACAATCATAAAACAAACAAAAAAAATTCATTTCATTTTTAATTTATCTCCAGTCAAGAACACGTTCATKGGCTTTAGGCATCAATCATATGCTGGTAAACCAAACAGTTCTGGTCGGAAATCTTCCATGGACTTCAGCACCAGTGTTGCYGCCTTTGTAAGATCTGGACTTAAGTTTTCATCTGGAACCATAACCACTTGCATTCCTGCTGCGAGGGCTCCTTGGACTCCCTGTGGTGAATCCTCAAACACAAGACACTGAAAAACAAGGAGGTGAGGGGAAAAAAATGTTACTATCAACTTATAATAGCTTGTTTTAAAAGAGAGAATGATCCTGAATGGAACTTAGTAGTAAAACTAAATTTCGTTCTTGGCTTAGACAACCCTAATTAGAACAAGAGCAAACCTCTCCATTTGAACATCTGCATAGTTGATAACCTTTAATTAATTTCAACTCAAAAAACATCACTACACTTAAATCTCTGAAACTGGTTCTCCAGATGTTCCTAAGTGCTTTTATAGGGATATGTTTAATTACAAGCTTAAAGTAAAATTAGGCAAGTGCCTAAATACCTTTATAAGCAGGCAATTTAACTTTTCCAAACCAACTTTACAACCTGCAAAATGGCAAAAGCAGTGCTTTCACTCATGGRTATGACATTTCCTACATACACAAGRTATGGGGAACAATAAACTACCTAGGTCAACAGTAGGACTTTGGATGAGTGGAAACAGACACTATTTATCAGAAGACTGCTTTCAAAGTCATACTCTATTTACTTAATTCTTCCACAGCAATGATAAGAAAGAAAACAAGCAATTATACTGGAAGGTTACATTTAGAGAAGAGAGAGTTTASTCAGGTAGAATTTCCATGCCTTACAATAGTCACAATCATTCCAAGATTGCAGGTAGGAAGCAAAGTTGTTAAAAACAATCAYACATTATTTATGTGGATTTTGTCATTTAATGTCAGAATATTGAATAATAAACAAGTAAGATAAATATATAAAAATCATACGGTCTGAAATTTTATAAAAGGAAAGATAATGTTTCTGGAGCTTATTCCAGAATGTGTRTATATATATATATATATATATATRTAATGAAGCATCTCTTCCTGCCTCTTGCTTGTTTATGACCTGTAAATTCAGTTGAATTTTTGGTCATGGATAGACCAAAGCAACTTTTGGCATTCAAGGACCTGAAAAATTCTGACCTATACTGACACATGGTTTCTAACACTTCTCCCATTCATACTGCATTTATTTTCAATTTTATTAGCACTGCTACTACTACTAATGCCAAAATCACTGCCACAAGTAATTTTAGTAATTGAAAACAGATGTTGGTAAAGGCAATTTTCTTCACATCTACTATCARTTATCTCAGGCACATGGTGTGATTCCTGAAGCTGTCCTGTGCAAGGCCAGGAGCTGGACTTKGATGATCCTTGTGAGTCTTTTCCAATATTCTATGATTTGAAGAACATACAACATCATACTGCACCTTTTCAGTTCTCARACACATAACTATTTCACTGCAGAACATAAAGGATGCACAATGTTTGTTCTGGCTGTGCCCTAAGGGAATCAAGTTGCAACTTGCAAAAGCTTTATTATATTCAAAGAAAAAAATTCTTGAAAGATGTATTAAATGTCTGYCCTATATATATCCATCTATCAGAGACTGTGGAAGGGAAGAATGAAAGAACCCTCTCCTGATTTCCTTTCTATTTAAAATATTGATTCTTGCCTTTCAACATGTCAGCAACAACTTGGAGTCTGTCAAGAGAAAAGATGCTTTCTAGCTTGTATGTAATAAAGTRAAACTCAATTAATGATTTTTAGTGAGCCAAAGGAATCACACCAATCTTTTTTGTGCTCATTTCCTTCACACAGTCACTGCAATCCAGTMTGAACAATGTGATACTTTCAAATGTTGATCATTATCACTATAACTAACTACAAATATGTAACCAGCTGRTCCTGGAAAGCTTGGTACAATTGCTATTAGAATGAAAGCATGGCTCTGCCTATAGATTTTGTTCTTAACAATAGCTTAGTTCATGACCTTGAGCACTCTGAGGACAATAAATGAAACTCTRACAGGCTTTGCTTTTTGAAGAATAAGCTTAAATGTTGCACAGAAGAGCATTATCAAGGCCTTTCAGAAACCTTTTCTGATCCAGCTTATACAAAAGAATGTACTTCACTGCTCTGCTTGAAAGACCTAATTGACTTCCATGATGTCACTAAGCTTACTGTAGGAGAGGAGCCAATGATTATGGAAGGCAGTATGCATAATGGAAAGCTTAACTAATTCCCTGGAACTAGTCACAATTAAAACTCTTAATTACCAAAGAAACCAGGCAAATGACCCATAATTACAGTTTCTTTCATGTTCCAGGAAATAAGTGTACTAGATCTTCCTTAAATCTTTCTTTCTACTGAAAGTTATTGTCAACAGCACAGTCCCATTTTTTTAATGGATGACGAAAGGTTTACAGAGGTTCACACACAAAATGGATTTATTAATACACAGRGATGTTATAAACTCTTCACTGTCCTGGGCCACCCACACACTAAATTTAGAGATATGAAAGCAGCCAAGTTCTTTCCAAGTTCTTTTTGCATAAGTATTGCAACATCAGCATCACTCCAACTGAGAGACAGATGAGATTTATACAGACTTCAGCTGAGATTCTGGCTGCTTCTGTGCATTATTTCTGAAACTTGTGTCACTGATCAATACTACTCCTATGAGATCTCTCAAAAGGTCATACTAATATAGGACAGTTCTCACTTTGGAATGAACTAAATGCTTTAAAAAGTATAGCAAAGTATATTAATTTATATTTTACTCTATGAATCTAGAAAAAGAAAAATTAATCATTTAACCAGAGKAAGAAATAATATTACTGCAGCACCTCATGACCTCATCCTCCTACATTAAATGTAAGGATATAAGAAAAGAGTGTTAGGTTCTTGGTATGTAGAGCAGACCCTCTCTGGTCTATATTCTGCAAAAGTCTGGATGGAATAAATTTGTGACTAACAGGGATATCTGTAAGTGTTATCACAGTTAGTGATAACCAAGAAGGCTGGAAGGATAAAAGATTAAAATCAGTTTTAAAATTAAGATTTTGGAAGACCCATGAATGTAATATATATGCATAGGGAGTGCTTATCAAACAAGTATTCTTGACCATAATGACACTACTATATCAGCTCTAAAAGAGAATGAAGGATGAAACTAAAGATGGCATGATTTATACACACAGAATTCATCTGCAAGTTTAACACTACCATCTATTGTTCTGTAAAGAAAGAATGAAAAGAAAGTTTTTCATCATCTGCCCTCAAATGGCACAGAAACATTGGGTATCAGAATGTAACATATTATATTTCGGGCTTCTTATGGACAGTATCTTTTACTCTGTAACTTCTTTATTTCTAATTGATGTTTTCCCCTTTCATATTTTAATCAACTGGTCAAAAATGGGTGATTTGTAAAATTTGCACTGGAGAAATATTAGATACCCTTATACATTAATTTATGTATAAATGCGCAATAGTCTTCTGTAAGTGTTTAAGGACCAATATAAATATCATCATATCTCTAAAAAAAAGCCCCAAAACAGGCTGCAGGAAGAAAGTCACCAAGTACAGCCAGGTCACATGGATGTCAGAATGACAATTGATTTCTGTAAACCAGAAGGTGCTCAGGCCTTTTGTTTCTGCAGAAAACTTACTGACTCTTCATTGCCAGAGGTATATTTACTTTTTCCTTTGTGAAAAACTAGCCCTGACTATATGGTCAACACTCAAAACTAAATAGCATCTAAAAAGTAAATTATCAGTCTGAAAGACATTACTACTGCAATCAGGGTTTTTTTGTTTTGTGTTTTGTTAAAAAAAACGTTTGTAATTGTTCCTTGCTCAGTTTTTTTTTAGATTTTCAAAATAATTCCAGTACTAACCAACTGTTAGTCATGTGACTGATCCAGAAATTTTCAAGACCATAGTATAATTCAGAATACAACACAGATCCATCCATATCCCATATAAAATGTTRAGATGTTTAAAAAGTGCTGTTTGTCATTTATGGGAGGTGGTGGAAATTCACAAAAAGAGAGAGGAAACAACAGTTTAAATATCATAACAGATGCTGGGCTGTTTTTTAAAAATCTCAACTTGTTTTCTTCTATCCTATGTTTTGATTTTCCAAATACCTAGGAACAAGGGGAAAACTGACCCATTTACCATCAGAGTACCACTTGATTTAAACATTATTGAATGAATCCATTTTAAGCAGCTGCAATATTTGCAATTTTAGTCTCTTACTGTGTTAATTCTCTGTTGAATTAAGAAAAAAACAATAATGAAATAATGTGATTCATGTTTCTCTCCTAATCTTTGAATTTACACTCCTTCCAGAAATAGTTGGGGAAAATTCCAACAGTGAATACAATAATGAATTACATTTCATTTTATTTTAAGGATGTGCCAATTTGACCAGCCAGGGATAACAGAATCATATTAAATATGCTGTTAAGAAAGTAATGCAGCTTACAGCCTCACAACTTAGTTCTATTAAGGAAAACGAGGACTAAGCCAAGATGTTTTTAAATGCTATAACAAATGAATAAACTGGAAACTTAAAATCAAATTAATTAAGTACCAGAATATTCAGCCACCCTTCTTTATGAGTCAATGATTCATATAAAGAACTGTTTGGAAATTATATGCACATATGCTTTTTAATTCAGATTTTTATTAACTTACTACTAGAAGTATATTGCAGACCAATATAAGAATCATTTACCATAAAACTAACAAAACAAAAAATCACTAGGACAATTTCAAAAAAGAAAAATATAAGTGTTACATGTGCATATAATTAGATCACTCTGGGTTTCTAGCTCTTACATAAATGCCACTTTACATTTTGAACCATGCTAGCACTTCCTTTCTCACCTATCAGAATGTTATCTCAAGGAAGGCCAGAAGGAAAAAAATGGTTTGGATCCTTGGAGAAGAAGGAGAAATATCACATTTCTTGCTTGTTTTCATGACTTGGTCGAATGAAAGGAAGAGTTTCTGAGAGTGACAGCCAGCCCCAGACACAGCAGCTCTGTGAGGCAGGGAGAAGGTCACATTTACATGTGGGGTTACCCTGATCATTCCAGATGGCTGGAGCACTCTTTTCACAGAGCCCTGTGTGTTTACAGGTCAGCACACTGGGAACTTTGTAGAGTAACTTGTGCTACAGGCCTCAAGAAATTCTCAGGCATTTCTGAAACAGTGTCCAATTATCCCAGAAGCAGAAATCTAACTCAGTCAACTGCAGCTTGGATTAGCCACAGAAGGGTATGGAGAATACAAGGCAAATACTCAAGATGTTCTCTACTGAGGCTATCATATTGCATAACATGCTGGAGTTTTATGTCACTTATCTCTGAAAATGGTGGAAAAAGTAATTCTGTACAATGAAATAGTAAATTTCTGTTTCCTTCCCTTCCACAGAAAACTATCTTTATCAAACCTGCTGGCTTCCTTGACATGTAATACACAACATATTCAAGCAATGCACCTTGCAGGCAGAGCTCAGAACTGTAGGACAAAATACACTGAGGAGGTGCTTGAAGGCCATTTGGAAACACCCTATTCAACACATGTCCAGCCAAAGCAGGCTGCTCAGGTTCTTGGCCAGGTGAGCTTTAAGTATTTTTGACTACACAGATTCCATACACCTCCTGGACACCTGTTCCCATACGGCAAAGCCATGTGGTGAAACCAGCCCTATGGTGAAAATGGCTTCCCAACAACTTAGGAGCTTCTTGTGTTCCACCTTCTGCCTGTTTCCTACTGCACAACCACTTTACACCTTGGAGAAGAGGCTGGGCCCATCTCATCAGCAAACATATCAGAGATACAAACAAGGGACATCTAAAGGTGGAACTGGTTTGATGCGTCCAAATTCTAAGTGTCAAACTGAAATTGGAGGTAGGCATCAAAAGTATTTCCTGAATAAAAGTAGTGAATTTTTTGCCACAGGCAATATGGACAAACCCACAGGTGCAGGCTGCCAGAGCAGGTACCCTTCTTGTTTGTTTTGGGTAACTGGACACCATCACCTGCCTACAACTGCATCAGCAGGTGCTGCAGAAGGCACTTGATTCTCATGGAGCAAGCTAATTTTTTAAAAATCTATTTTGGCAATAGTTTTTTGTTTTGTTCTACAATGCCTCCTTGACCAGTGTTATTTTCCCACACAGAAAGACCAGCCTGCAAARTGATATTTACATGAATTTGATCTAAACATTATTTAATGATTATCTCTGATGGAAGTGTTAATAACAGCCCACATATGCTTCAGACATAATGTCATTTCCTACTTTCTTCAATAAAGAGAGAAAGGCTGAGAAGAGGCATTAACATTTAAACAGGTTTTCATTKGGAATAGAAAACTGTCATGGAAAAGGTCCTTTTTTTTCTATTCAGTACAAGCTTCTCACTGAAGTGTACACAAGAGTGTCACCAGTCTGGAGTGACTTGGTGAGACATAGCTGCGTTACACTTGAACTCTTCCTGATCAGAGAGAGAAGAGCCTTTCAAAATTCAGAACTGAAAGTTATTGTAGAAAATATTTAACATTATTAGCATAAAACTCCAAGCACAAAGCCAGAAACTACCACCTTTAAATAAAACAAACAAAACACTAACAAAATTCTAATAAYTATTTTCTCTGTATTTCAACTACAGAAAAAAAAMCAAAAAMCCAAACATTAAAAATAGCAATTCTCTCTTCTCAATATAGATTTTCAGAGGAAMGTGGAAAAGAATGTACAAAACTAAGTTGGAAAAAATACTAGCTCCTAAAGTTATGAGGAATATAAATGTTCCTGTTGGGCAGTATCTGAATCACACAGGTTCATCCCTTCAACCTACCACCTTATACCTGGCATGCCTAAAGCTGATTGTATGTGTAAACCCACAAAACAGCTGTGCAGGTACTGCAGGTACTTAGGAACATGCTCTTTCAACACTAGCCCACCTGTGGGTATTGGGTTATGTCATAATTCCATAATTTATTTTTGCAACAGTRTTCTAAAAATACCACATCTGAAATGAAAAGCCTCATTACATCAATAACCAGATCTATTTAAGTAACTGTCCTTGTGATTTCAAAGATGATTTCTCAGCCTTTTAGTTTGCAAAGCTGCTTTGACTCTGCAAGCAAATGAAACTCACAGMTCAAAATTTCTTTTGTAATTCTCTTTACCTGAGAAATTATTTCTGTGTGCTAAATACAATATGTCTAATGAATTTGAAATCTACCAGCAAAAGTAAAAGAATTAATTATAAAACTGATATTTCTACCATACATATACCATGTATGATATACCCTTTTTGAACTATTTATTCTGAGAAATAATTAATTCAATGGACCCACTCTCCTAACTCTGAATTAGGGATTAACTGTAAGACCACTTAAGTTCTTCCAGATCAATACAAGTATTATTGGTAAAAACAAAACTTTWAATAAGAATGTACTATGTATTAGGAGGAAAGTTTAAACAAAAGTAATAATTTTTTTTAAGATTCCAGTAAAGAAGTTGTGTTTTTACATTAATCTCTAGCTTTTTATTAATCAGGTACTTTGTTTATTTTTAGGGAAGCAATGGTTACCTAGGTATTTCAAGCTATTAAAAATGCAGAGAAGGAAAGCCAGTGAATACCAAGCAGTTTTATGTGAATCAACCATTAAAACAGACCATTTCCTCTAGAAAAWTTCTTTATACTCTAAACTTCAAGCCAAAATATTTCTGTAAATAAGGAAATGAATATACTCTTAAAATGAATTCACATGTAGGAAGTTATTTAAGTCTTAATCTCAAAATATTTCAACATCCTTTGCCAAAATTCCCCTAATATGATCTAGCTATTTTATATACCACACAGAAACACTTTTTAAAACGCTTTGATGACACACAGTTATCAAGCTGCGCCAATTTTTCTATCAGACCAGTTCTACCAGATAGGAGAATGCTACCACTCTGACCACAGGCTCTCAGTTCTTATTTTCACTCAGGCATGCTTACAGGAAGAGTAACAGGTCATTTTCCATGAAAGGAATAAGGTGTGTGTATAAATGAATGCATAAGAGTAAGCAATGAACAAAAATAGAAAAATATGTTTACTTAACTCTGTKTATGTGTGCACGTGGATAAATACACGGTGYATATGGTCTCCATACAGATAGTCTCCCTCTCTCTCTGGCATAAGGCTTATTCAGTGTAAGATATACATTAGATCAGTAATTAACAGAGCCATGACACTGGCTCAACATGAACATTACTTTGGGAATACCAGCCATGGTATCAGCAACTAGTTACTACACTTGTCACACAATTTCTGCCATAACTTCCTTTGGGTACTCAGTTCTTCAAAGAAACAAGTTCACCAGTATCTAGGTTCTCATTAGCTTTTCTTAATATCATTTTTATCTAAAAACTGCTCCCATTCTGTATATTTCAACCACAAATAATGTTCAGATTCAACAGGGTATAGAGCTGACAGATGGCAGACTAATTCAAAAGGAAAACTACCATGTATTTGCCTGTAAAACAATCTCTCATGGGCAAAGCCCTCAATACTTCATCAGGCCATATGATTAAGTGAAAACTACTTGTTCATGCAACACAATAATGATTTTATATTAGAAGTAGGAATCACTTAGTGAATCTGCTGATGTATCCTGCATTTGCTGACCTTCAACAGTTAGTCTTTAGAAAAGGGCTAATTTCCCATTTAAATTGTTTGAATTGTTACCATAAAGCTTGCTACCACATTATTTTGCTGTGGAATTATTAACTACTTATTGCTATGTAATGGACCCCACATGATATACATATATACCCAGAAAATAAGCAAATTATATATAAGTATTGTATGGACTCAGAATCACATGATTCCAGGATGGCTGGTTACAGTATGGTGTTAATAATGCCARGGTTGTGGGTTTGATTCCTGTATGTGTCATTCACTGAAGAGGTGGACTCATTCTTCCTTGTGGATCCCTTCCAACTCAGAATATTCTGTGATTCTGTGACTGAGATTATAAGCAACCTCTGAAGGTCACCAGGACCAACCTCCTGCAGGGGACACCTCCCTCAAGCAGGGACACTTACAGCCCAGGACAAGATCCAGACAGTGTTTGAGTATCTCCAAGGAGTGAGACTCCACCACCTCTCTGGGTAACCTGCAAGAGTGCTCAGTCACTCTCATGGTGAAAAAGGATTTCCTGATGCTCAGAGGGAACCTCCTGTCTTTCAGTTTGTGTTTGTTGCCTCTGATTCTGTCACTGGGCATTATTTAAAAGTTCCTGGCTCCTTGCATTCTCCCTTCTGGTATTTACTTATATTAATGTTTCCCTGAGCCCGCTCCAAGCTCACTTTGCCTTTCCTCAAATGCAATATGCTGAAGTCCTTTAATTATCTTGGTGTCCCTTTGCTGGACTCCCTCCAGCAGTTCAATGTCTCTTGTACTGGGAAGTGCAGAACTGCAACCAGGATTTTCCAGGTATGGCCTCACCAGTGCTGAGCAGAGGGGCAAGGTCAATTCCCTCAATCTGCAGACAAGACTCCTCCTCATCAGTCACCTTTGCTGCAATGGCACATTGCTGGCTCATGGTCAACTCACTGTCCACCAGACATTGTAATTATCCTTTTGTCTGACCACAGGAGATCAATTGGGTTTCCTTTCCCGTTCAAAAGTGTGCAGCTAGATTCATTGGTGCAGAAACAGAAAGCACTGTAATGAAACTTCTAAATTTAAAGGTCTGAATGACAAATGTGCAAAAAATACAGACAAAACTTATTGCTAAGTGACCATTAGAAAGCCTAGATGAGAATATAAAACACTCCATTAGTGTCTCAGTCACCCCAATACTGATATAAACATATTTTTTCACAGTTAAGTCAAAGACAAATTGCCTTCTCTGTAAATGCCTGCAGTCAAATCACAGAGAAGCACCTAAATGAGAGTTAATGTGCTTATAACACACACTTGTTTGGAAAAAAATTCAAGCTGTCTCTGCATAAACACAGACCATTCTGCTTTTCTTCTATTTAAAAACAAATTATGTGTATTTATAAATTAGTTAGATTACCATGGCATACTGGAAAGAGTGATCTTACATTGCTCTAACCATCACAACACATGACCTGAAAGAAAGTACCTCTGCTACAGTAATACAATCAGTTCAGAAATAGATGCCAAGATATTGCCAAGAATCAGGATAAATTGACAAGCAGCTGAGTGCTACAAAGCAGCATTTTACTGATAACTTGGAAGCTTCAGCACCCAGACATTATATAAAGATTCCCTAGGGAAACCAGACTGCAGCAGGTGTGTCAAGGTGAAAAAGTATCACTGCCACACAGTCCACTGAATTATATGTTCTAGCTACCAGGTAAAATATGCTGTGACTACGAAAATAAAAGAGGATAGGCTGCCTGTCAGATGAACAAGCAAACGAGAATCTCAAACTTTGTGATTCAGCACACAGGAAATAGTTCAGGTGATTTTTTTTTCACCTTTTTTTTTTTTGGCTTTTTGTTTGTTTATTTTTGTTTTAGAGGTTTTTTTGAGGGGGATTATTTTTGGTAGTGGTTTATAATATTGTACTTCTATTATATTTCAAGTCTTTGCTAATTGATTCCAGCTGCTTCTGGTGAGCTATAGGTTAGATTCATCATTGAATGGAGAAAACTGATAAATCAAATAGCAAATATGTCCAAATACTGAGGACTGAAAATCTCATCCACACATAAAGACTGACTCTGGGATTTATGTTCTGGGTCTGCAGATCTTCAAGGTGTGGCTAAAAACACCTGCTTCATACTCTTCAAAGGTTTGTATGTTCTAGTCTTAGCAAGCAGAACAGTGTGAGAAAAGATACTAAAAATTCTTTTTCCTTCATTGGCCCTGTATCTGCAGAAAAAAACAATACTTTTAAAGCCATAGAGAACAGTCTCCTCATTGACAAGAAAAGTAGGAAGATACCATGATGATGGCTTACACCTGGAAAGAAACAATTACTCTGTCTAGAAACACTGTTATTATATGCTCAACTATGTCATACTTTAACTTTGTTACCTAAAGTAACAAGAAGAAAATGTTATAAAATCAAGCGACAATTGTGCTTTCGAGCTAGTTCACACAGATGCCCGTTATCTTATACCTTGATGAAGATGTCAGTAAGGGCCATCATTCTTGGCTGTACCTGCATCAGTCTGTGTAGTCTGTCCTGCCTCCTCCAATAAAACTCCATTTCTAACGTTTTTCATGGGCAAGGGCTCACTGTTGTGCACACTCATGTGCATGGAGCTCTCAGTGTCAGTCCTGCCAGGACACCAGGAGCCCCATGTGCCCGCAGTGCAGCAGTGCAGTGATGACGGGTGGGCAAGTGAGGGCTAGCAAAGAGCATGCTGGAGTAGCTGGCAAGTAGGTGAAGTGTCCTGGATGCCAGGCATGACCCTATGGGCATGAGCACATTCAGTCCTGACCCTTGGAGGGACAGGGTAGGCACACGGCAGCCTTGGGCAGCTGCTATAAAGACTGGGGCTGTCCAAGAGATCTGTGTGTGTGCACAGGAGAGAGACTGTGGCATGACAGAAGTGCAAGACTGGGATCCAAGGAGAACTGAGTACCTAAATCCAGCTCTGGAAGGATCCTTATTGCAGGGTAAGGTAAATATAGGGTAAATTTGTCTCAAAGGTCTATGCATGAAAGTGACATAACAGTAACCCCACAAGATCAACATAGGYACAGGTTTGAAAACACTGATTTAAATTCACTATATTTCCTAGGATTATTCATAGCTGCAAAAGTTAATAGAAGGTGTCTACACCATGAACATGGGTACTTGTTGAAGAAATACAGCCGTTTAAACATTAAGGTGATTTTGGTTTATGTTTTCCACACCAAACAAACAAACAAACAAAACCCACCTGAAAAAGCCATAGAAACTGTGTGGAAGAGCCATAGACAAAGGCTTTGCAAATAAAATGAGAGCCATGGTCAATTGAAGTAATACTGAGCTCTTTGCAGTATTTATAAAGAAATGCAAAAAGATGGTTGGCTTGTTTGGTTTTGTCAGGCAACACAAGCTTTTAATATCTCTAGTCATTCAGACCTTTGACTAAGATTTATTAACCTGTCAAACAAAAGYAATTTTACAGCACATACAACTGCAGTTCATTTCAGAACATTCATTGCTCTGTAAACAGAAAATCCAGATTCTGCTTAAACAACTTATTCCTTTTCTTCCTCTTCAAGCAATAAGGAAGGCAGGATAGTAAGAGAAATTCTAAGTGAAAAAGAAAGAAGTATTTACAAACTTATTTGCACAAATATATAAAAAGTATAAAGTTAGAAATTAAAACAGACTTTTATGGTAACTACCTCAACTGAGAAAACATCCTCCACCTTTGGGCAGTATGGCGAGGGGAAAGGGAAACAATAGGGGCACAGCTTCATGTTTACTTTGCATATTTTCTGCTATGTAGCTCAGCTCAAATGGCTCTGAGAGATGTTTAGAAAGAGGCAGTTTATTAGGAGATTGAAGCAGAAGGAGCATGATACCTGCCTGGAATATTGACCAGGTTATCCGGTCTCCCTTTACAGAGAGAAACGTGATGCTAGGGAATGGGTTACTGCTGTTTGGGGATAGAGCCTCATTTAAATAGCCTGACAAAGGGGAGGCAGCCACAGCTCCATGCCCCCAGCCAAAACAGTAGCAAGGCTGAGCATGTATCTCCCAGAGAGCACCAGCGAACACACACACACACACACACACACACACACAAATAAAATAAACATAAGGTTAGACACACAGATCAATCCAGTTATACTCAACATCCCAGGGACCCACAGGGTCACTCAGCTGCCTCTTCTCTAGTGCTCACATGCATGCATTCAGTCTGGCCACTGGCTCTGCAGATGCCTGGGCMAGGCCCCTGTGACCTGCAGTCCCAGTCTGTGGGCTGGCACCTCATTTTGCCCAGATCTGTGCTCACTCCAGCTGCTGGCACCATGAACATACGGGCCTCTGCCTGGGTCTGGCTGCTGGCCACACACACAGAGATCACAGACCAGATGCCCTTCAGCCAGGAAGAGTTAGAAGTGGAATTTGCTAACACAGRACACACTGCACTGGTAAGGAGCTGTGCATGGCCACACAAATGTCACCTATTTACACATCCAATGTTTTTTGYTCTCTTATCYCTCTATTTCCCTGTAATAAATCCTRATCAAACCCCAAATTCTCTTCCTCTGCATTGCATAATGAATGCCACACTCTAGGCAGCATCTCCCCTCAGTCCAAAAGGACKGATCCAGCATTGATTTACCTTGACAGTGTTTCTGGAACAGCCCTGGAAGGGCCTGAACAGGCTGTCCCTCCCTTTGAGTCCTTAATCTGAGTTTCTGTCTACCTTTGGGACTCTGTGCTGCCCTGACCCTATGGAGATGGGCACCTGATGGGATGATGACTGCAGTGACAGGCGTGGGAACTGTTGGGAAAGTATGATTTGGAGTCTCCCATCCCTCTCAGCTCTTTTGTGGGTTTGCAAACAAGCTTTTAACACAAACCCCAACATCTGCATCTGGTAGCAGATCTTCTTKAGGATCTATCCAATTCTATACAAGTTTATGATTCCTAAGATGCAAAGCCAGGAATCCAAGTACTTTCTTTTACAGGTCTTTATAAACAGATCCTGACATGCCATACACTRTGCTATATATAGAAATCAATAAAAGAAAAAGTGATGCTCAAATCAGACATCCTATTTTTCCTTTCTTCTCAATGCTGCTATTATTCCAATGTTCAGTTTGATCCTAAAGCAATACACCACAGCATGTCACAAGCATTATTATGTCTTTATACTGCCGAGTAACTGAAATCCTTTTATTAAAATACAGCATTCTGTGATGGATTTCTTCATCCTTGGACTGACATTGAGCCTGAAGCTCTTACTAGTAATCACTTTACACAAAACCAGATCACATACTCAACTCAGACAGAGAATCTAAGGACTCAATTGACAGGTTTTTAAAAATGGTGTGAAAGCCGGTGAGACTGAATTGTTCTAGCGAATAATGGACACATCTCAAACTTTCTGAGAAAAACTACATGGAAGGCCTTTCCTAAGTATTTGACTTGCAGAACATTTAATTCACCATTCATTAGCACTGTATTATTTAAACAAAATCAGAGAAACAAGGAAGTTGCTGCACTAAATATCAAKCATCTTAAAGAAAACTAAGGCTGTCACTAGTATCAGCTGTAAAGAGGAGTTGTAAGTATGAAGATATTACTAAAATAGTCTTCTACCAGCCTGCTCAAAGTCAACAATCATCTTCCAARCACACTTGCTCTTCAACTGATTGCTAAGATGATAAGGAAAGAAAAAATCAAAAGACAGGAGAAAGGGACAGTAATAAATTGTTTCCAAAAACTTTGGAATTACTAGTTAATGCAATACTAGACTAGAATATGAAACTCTGACACCGGTTTTTCTACAGAATACTTCTTTGAGAGACATGTCAAAGTGCACATTTGACTCTTCTTTCCACTATCTTCATGAGATTTTAAATTTAGATTCTAAATGCTTGAAGAGTTTTTGTTTTAATGTTAGGTCTGTCACATTATCTACCAATCCTCCTGAGACAGAATGCTTAGCCTCAAAAAAGTAAATGCTTTTACTATTTCAGTATATACATTATTAACTTATAGACTATTTCCTCRCTCTTCATCCACACTYCCTAAAAAATGCTTGGGAAAGCCTTGAGGACAAATGTGCTAGCTATTAACTATTATTTATAATGAAGGTATATAGATTACTGAGTGCAGTTACAAATTCAAGTTTTCATTTTCACCTTCAAGGCCCTAYATTATCTTACCCACAATTACTTATGTCTTGCTTTTATTTCCTTCTACTCCCTAGACATCTTCTATCCTTTGACTTAATTGCATTCTTTATCTCTTTCTCCCACCTTCAGCTGTATGTCTTATATCATGCTGACCTCTGTGCCTTGTACAATCTTCATGCCTACATTCTTCACCCTTCTCCAGCTGTATATTTAAAAATACAGTCTTTCAGGAATCATTGGTACATGCTCTTCTTCCCTTTCTTAATGCTGGGCTATTAACTAAAATTTGTCTTACTTAAATTGCTTTTGCTCCTTGTTGGACCAGGTCAGAAGAGAACACAGGTRAAAGCAGAGGTGTCTGATTTACTTCTTATTTCTATCAGGAATGACCTCAGTTAACACTAACTCTGAGGAGAATTAAGGGACAATACTTGCTTGCCATCTAAAATAAGAAATTGGAGAATTTATTAAAATAAATAACCTAGAAATATTTCTAGAAAKAAAAACCCTAATGGTTWAATAYGTACTTAAATGTAAATATGATAACCACACTTAACAGCACACAAACGTCAGGAAACCAGGGAAGCATTCCCAGATGCAGTATTGGTCATAGTATCATAGAGTCATAGCATTATTCCTGACTTCTAGAACACCTGACTACAGGAATTCCACCTTTCCAAACTTCAAACACCTACTCTACACRATATAAATCTTCATGGGATTATCACATGACCACTGTACTAGTGATTACCGTAATTGCAAAAATATTATGTTCTGAGAAACATCTGAAAAAAACTGGAACATTTCATGCCRAAATTAAAAATAAAATCTTTTCAATGACAATTTTTAGCTTGGAAATTTAAGAACTCATAACTGGTWTCAGTCTTCAAATGACATATTGTAGTTAATCTAAAGACTGAAAACGTATTCTACCTCAGACAAATGATCATTTTTTCTAAAATGAAAGATTCTGTTTTAATTTGCTTGGGACAACTGCATTATTGAAAGTGAAAAGCACTAACTTACATACTATTATGCTTTTTGCCCATGGCACTTTTTTGAATCAGTAATATTTTGAGTCTGTAATAGTTCTGAAGTTCAGGACAATAAGCAATATCTGTGTCTCCAGTCTGAGCTACAGGATGTAATAATATGTTCTGGAGACAAACTGAATAAATCACTGTGACCAGGTGTCTGTTCAGGAGAAAGAAGACAATTTCCTACTGGAGGAAAACATGTTCTGTAATAGAAGATAWTTTCAGCAATGGATGAAAACTCAACAACCAGTCTTTGCTAGTCGCCAAAACCCCGAGGCTTTGAAACAACTCACCTATGAAGTGAAYGAGTTAATAACATAATAAGCCATTCCCACTACCATGCCAATGTCTTAGAAAACAGTTGCAGTTGCATCTTAAAATAATTTTGTTGCTATTCAGGGAAATATTGACTAGTAATCTTAATCTCTATACTTGGTAAAATCTGATGAYAACACAAAGGTTTGTAGGTCATCGGGGATAACATCTGTAAAAACTTTGGAATGACAAAGTAGTCTACTAGGAAGTCAAGYGTCAAATGAAATKAAATTCCACATTAGCTGGAAGAAAATAAATGACATATAAGTTCTCTAGTATTTGGTTTAAATACTGGCTATCACTGTAAACAGCGCAGTAAAAACTCAGAACTTGGGAGACCAGTTCAGTGAAAACTTAGAGCTTRGGTGATATTGTTTTTATTCACAGACATATAAAATGGTCTCWTCTGGAATGCTCCATCCACCATATCCCACAGACATTATTCCATGTTAAAATATTCATGACAGGAAGATTCTGAAGAAATGCAATCAGAATGCTTATGAAGAGRAAAAAAAAMCCCAAAAAACAACCATATCCCTGCCCCCATCCCCACAAAAAATCCCTAACACAGCCCTTTCAGATGGTGAGGTTTTGATCAGACTCCAAAGAGCTTAATTTATGGAGCAAAAAAATAAAAAGGGATGTGACAAGCAGCATTTACAATACTGAGTGGYAGATCAATTACTTCTTATCTTTCTCACTCATAATATATAAAAAGCTGATACTGGAACATATGCAACATATAGAGAACTCATTGTCCCAGGCAGGCATCAATATAAAGAAAAACCACAGATCCTGTGGAAGGGTAAATAATAGCCTATTTTTTTTTTGTCTGTTTTTGTTAAAACAACTCGATATGGGAGCAACAGAATTTGAGTGGATAAATCAACCCCCTCTAGCTAAAAGGTGATCATTAAGCTGTGATTATTAGCTGTCATCAGAAATGGTACCAAATAAGCTGGACACTGAATTTGGGCATGAACAGCAATTCCTATATTTAGCATCACTTAAACAAAAATGAAAAGCTTTTTTTTTTTTTTTTTTAAAGAAAAGGAGAAGCTTTGGTTTTCTTCAGTACTGTTACCATGCAGGAATTCAAAGGTTAATACAGAGTTTTAGCATAAGGTGCCTTTGCAGGCATGTGAAAACATGATACCAGTTAGAAACAGGACAACACAAGTTGCTAACCTGTTCTACCAAGCACATTTTCCGTTTGAAATAATGGCAGCTGGTTAGCACAAGCAGCTTGTATGAAAAATAATTGCAACAAGAGCCTTAGCTTTCCTTGGATGACAAGCAGAGGAGGCAGTGACACTGCAGCCTGACATCCCCTTCCTGAAAGGTCTGATCCTGCCTGTGGAGTCTGTGCTGGTACAGCCTGGGGAACAGACAGGCTTATAATAAATAGAAACTGTTTCCCAGACACCAGCAGGGCCATTTCAGGCTCAGGCATTTAGCCCAGGGAGAGCACCTGACCTAAGTATGCCTTTTAAATGGAGAAGGGAAGCATTCTGTGTGCACACCATGTGTGCCTCTCCTGTGTGGGTCTGTTCATTGACCAAAACCAAGGGCAGTGTCTTGTGCCCCAAATGGGCACTCTTGTGCTCTCACTTCCATATTCACTTCCTCAGCTTCTTTCATGCCACAGAGCCCTGCCCTTCCCTGGGGTTGCACTTCTGACTATTGCTTTCTTTGCATCTGTGTTTTTTTCTAGTTTCTCTCAAGCATCCTTGGGGCACAAATACAATAGTAAAAATTGAAAATTTGAAAGCCTTTTAAAATGGTCTTGCCATAGCATCTGTTGTCTCGAGCAAGCACCTCCTCTATTTGTAGCCCCCTTACTCGAAAGAACTTGGGTTTCCCTCCTGCTTAGAAAGGGAGTGTGGAGCTTATCTGCCAGATTAAGATCCTCTATATGTTTCAGTCTTGTCAGGGCAGCTTTTTCAAGGCTGTGTTTGTCCATCCCCTTAAGGCCTACGGGAGGCTATGAAGAATGTCTGTGTCTTGTCAGGATGTGATTAGACCCGTTAGCCAAGATGATGCAGTGATGGGTGCTATCAGAATGGGACTCAGGTAATGGTTGGTACTTTGCATTCCCTGCCCCCTGGCTGGCTGCTGCAGCACCAGCACTTGGCTCAAGAGGTGGAGGGAGGAAATCTGGCAGAAACGTTGTTGAGTTTTCATTTCTTCATT